>JBBJLR010084363.1:0-10562 GCA_037577145.1 Brachypetersius gabonensis | reverse complement strand
TGTGTGTGTGTGTGTGTGTGTGTGTGTGTGTGTGTGTGTGTGTGTGTGTGTGTGTGTGTGTGTGTGTGCGTGCGTTTTGTAATTGCTCAGTTAAGTCACTTGCTCTGTATACAGGACAGCCAGGTTCATGTCCACACAGGAAAGCACATCTTGGGCTTTTAACGTAACACACTAGGAAATGTAATTGCGTCACTCTGATTGAGCTCATGTGAGGTAAGTTGATCCACTGTATTATTATAGCCGTGCTTTATGCCATTTTTTATAGAAACTTGTACCACAATGACAATGAAATCCTTAATTTGATTAATTAGGAAAAAATACTAAACATAAACCCTACACATAGCACACACACACACACACACACACACACACACACACACACACACACACACACACTCGCACACAGAAAATACATGCTCACGTTCCCACACATGTACAACTTCCCTTGAGTACCATACTGCCAAGCCAGGGTTTAGAGCCTTGGCAAGCTCAGCGTAGACAGCACTGCAGTGTGATTCACCAGCACCGGAGCTCCAAGCCACAAGCATGCCACAGCAAACAGAGTAGTCAGGCAGCTGCGTATGCCACTAGAGTAAATGTTTACTACGTGTTATTAGAGCTGAACATGTTACTGCTACAGTCCGACCTCTAAATTGTTCTGGGATCAGTACACAAAGCACTGTGTGGCATTGTGATGGACAATGGTGTTTAGTGATATCCATCTCTTCTCACGTGACTGTCATTACAAGAACCTGCCACATCTGCATAGAAACAATTAACAATAGGTTTGTAGGGACACAAAAACATCCATAAACAAGCTATGCTTACACATGTACAGACATATACACTTAACGACTATATGCAGAAAACCTCATAATGGGCCACGGAACATAAGAGTAACACCCGGCCCATGGGACACCCTTTTATTTTGAACTTCCATTAGCCTATCATTTAGGAATGCACCAGTTCAGCTTCTTCTCTCACAGCACAGATTGCATTATCTGAAGCGTATCACTGATCCAATAACAGCCCCCTGTTTACTAGACTGGACTGTGGTAGCAGCATAAGAAGAGACGGTATGAGTGTAGGGAGGAACGGGAGGGAACGGGAGGGAGATGGGGTTGTGATGGGGCATGAAAACATTATCAAAGGAAATGGAAAGTAGAGATGAGAAAAGATTGGATGTTAGGCTGGAAGGAGGAGCTTAAGTCAGTCCAAACTTCAATAGATTAAGATACATGATTTTATAGCAGCAAAGTAGCAGCATATACAAGAAGTCTCTCTATCTTGTAGTGCTACAAATAAGACAGAAAATGTTTGTTTCTTCTAAGTAAAGTGAATCAAAGAGCCAATACTGAAGGCCGTGTTTTGTCTGCCACCCAAGTCAGACTCTATGGAGTCTGAGGGGCCTCAGATCAGGAGAACTGATACCTGGCCATATCCATCAATAATATGTTGCATGGTTCATGCACTCACTGAGCATATTTGGTGCTCAGCACCCACACTGTTTCACGCATTGCTCATCATTTCCAATCCAGCCCAGCCAGCCATGCAACACCCTTCCCTCCAAATGTTTCTCATTTTTACTGCTAACTCAGGTGTAAAGTAAGGAAAGGCAAATCTTTGTCATCTTCATCCAGGGTCAGCTTTTTTCCCCCCTTCAAATGTGAGCCGAGCTGTAATATCCCAAAATGCCTTTTGTCTGGTGCTCATCTGGTATGGATTTACCAGCATGCAGATCCATTCTGCGCGTCTCCTTCTAATTCCACAGCAATACTGCACAAATTTCAGAGCTTCAACTAAACCGCTCTCAAAAAGAGCTTCATAAATCACAACTGCATCTGCTGGAACAGTTGTGCGCACATCACAGCATTAAAAAAAAAAAAAAACGTCTATGTGGAATGAGAAAAGGTGATTGATGAGAAGAAGGGAGCAGTGGGCATTTTTCTCAGCATGGGAAGTATACTTGGTGTCATCTGACACAACATGGTCAAGATTAGGGTTTTACTGTTTTCTGTGGATGACTGCTCCAGGACATTATCCAAACTATGCATAAGATCCTGTTCATCCTGGTACTAACTCGCTCTCCTATACCGCCACCTAATGGTCCACACATGTTCACACAAGACATCGCAGCACAGTTCAGTCTATCAGGAAAAAGTTGACATTGGAAAATAAAAACTTTTCCCATTTCATTGCTTTGTCTCTGGTCCTTTCCAAGCTTGGTGTGGATGTTTAGCAAGTAATGAGGGGTGAAATATCTTCTGTAAAAACAATTTAAACTTCTCTGCAAAGACGGCCATGGCGAGATAAAACTGAACGCATAATTGCAGCTTTCTATCTCTCTCTCAGTTTCTCACTCTCTTTCTCTCTCTAAACTACTTCACTTCAGTTTTTCTACACATTTGTATCATGCAAATATATTTTCTTACCATTGTTGAAGAAAAATACTCCATAGGTCAACTGAGGGACCTCTAGAACAAGCAGAAATGTTATGGCTACTTCGAAGTAGCTCCTAAAAGTAGGCTATCAAGCAACAAACTATTCAAAGACTCTACTAGTTTACAGGACTAAACACACATTAACGCTCACAATGTGTTATTTCATGTAACATTTGTTACAGGATTGAATCAGCTTCATTCTCCCGATTTCTGATCCACCTGGTATTGTATTAGTCATGTCTAATATAGCCATGAACTTTTTCAGCTCATCAGCATTTTAACAAGTCCTCTGAACTGAATGTGTGTTACAGTGACACTTCAATATCAAAAGTCAGGAACCAAGTCAGGAATCTGTGGTACTTAATGTTATATTAATCTGATTATTACCTTGTACTGTGGTGTATGGTAATCCTGATCTATCCCACCCCATGCATGATCAATCTACAGCCTGATCCACACGCTCTTTCTACATATCAGTGATAAAGTATCCACCTTTTTCTGTCTGGAGAGACAGTTGTAACCAGGACAGGAAGTTGGAAATCCATTTAATATTTTTTAATTATTGTAGTGGAAAAGAATAGAGAAACGATTAAGATGTTTTAGGTTTTCATTTCTAGAAGAGGTGAGGGGTTCTAAAATGTTTTGTGCTTCTTTTACACTGGTCAGCTGGTCACGTCTTCTTAAAGAGTGATACAGGAGGATTAAATCAGCACATTCCCTAAGAGACTTAGATCAGGAAACAGACTGCCTCATTTTAGTTAAATTAACAAATTCAAAAATCCAAGTTCAAGTTTATGTATTTTCTGAAAACGATTTAAATAAGACTATTTGTTAGTTAAAAAATAAGTAAACCTGCGAACATGCATACAATTTATTTTATTACTATTTACAGTGCAATATATTGTCTTATTTTATAGGTGCAAAATTAAAGACTTACTGTAACTGCAGTCGTGCTTATTTCCACGAGGTGGCAGTGTTAAGTCCTTCCATCCTTCTGGAGTTCTCGGGTCTATTTAAAACCCTCATTCTCTGGGCATGTAACTGGATGTAACACAGCATGCCAGTAACACTGGATACTACGCTTTAAAACCTAAAAGCAGCCATAAGACGAATGAGGACTCGTTTGTGTGTGTTTGATGTTGGAAGAAATGGAGAGAGTGTGGAAAGGTGAACAGTGATACAGTTTAGCTGATCAGGATTATAAAGCCAGAAAAGAGCCGATCCGTCAGCAGTGAGAGTCGATGGCCAGCAACATCAATCTCCTCTACTCATTTCACTAATGCAATTCATGGATAGCTGCAGCAGCCCCAGGTTGCTGTAATAAGCTTTGGGAAAGGGAGCTTATTTCAGGTAAAGCGCATGCATGTGTGTCTTCGTATTGTAAAGGTGAGAGTATGAAAACTGACAAACATTAACAGTCTGAGTAATTCTGATGTATTTGTATGATGTGTGTGTAAGTATGTGCATGCACAAGCTTATGCACCATGCAATTATTCTTCCTGGAAGCGGCTCGTATCTCATTGCAAAATGCTGAAGGTCACCTGGAGAGGTGTTTTTGTTTCTTACTGAATAAAGAAAGCATCGCTGGTGGCAACATGAGCCAGAACACCAATAAACCCAAAGAACAAGTTGTTTTTACATGCTTATTTCATTTCATTGAGAGAATGTATATACAATGCAAATGGACCCATGTATTCTGCACACCATATCGCAGCCCTTCTTTGGAATGAAAATCAGTGGATGAGCTCATGAGCCAGTGTGGCAGTGTGGCAGAGAGTCTCATGACAGGTTCTGTCCCACAACTGAACTTCTCTTCCACACCCAAACACACACTTGCCCCCTCTCCTGCTCCCCCGCCAGACCGGGGGACTGCGCAGGCCAAAGTGCGTCATCCAGCTATTGTGATGGAACATAGTAACACATCCTGGCAACGGCACAGAGGCGCACGCAGGTGACCGAAATAACAGCGGCGCACGTGATTCTGGAATATTTGTAAACAAAGTCTGGAGACAAGACAGGGGCAACACTGTGTAAAAGATAAAAAGGGGATAAGTGTCTCTTAAAAAGTTTCGTCTGGTGGGGAGGGGGGGTATTTTCTCCCTTTTGCTGTTCTGCAGAGTAGGAAAAATACATGAAAAATATAATAATGCAGTGACTTTATTGACGATCAACCATATGCATTATTTACAACAGGATTTTTTAAAACTGCTAACACATGTGAGGAGGGTTCCTCTCTTTCAGTGACAACGTCCTCTTGTGGATAGTGTTCAGATTGCCAAACATGGCTTTTCAACAACCTGTGGATAACTTGTCAACTAACCTGTCAACTAAACTACAAAGTAATAACTTTGCCAGTTTACAGAGTTTCTAAGTTGTATCTATTAAACATTAAATGAATATCATTTTGATCGAATAATCAATGCAGCTGAACATTTTGGTGAGTTTTCCAAACACAAACAGAGTGCCAAAAGGGATGCTTTTTACTGTTGTGATTTTTTTTCTGTTTGTCAGAAACGTTACACATTCTTTGATACTGGCCATTACAATAACGTCAATATAATTCTTAGGTTTTGTAACACTGAAGCTTAGTCAGGAACCTTAACAAGCTTGGTTCTGATCCCAGAAAGGTTTAAATCAGGGGTGTCGAACTCTGGTCCTGGAGGGCCGGTGTCCAGCACAGTTTAATGGTTCTCCTACTCAAACACATTCATTTAACCTGGCAATTAACTGGTGAGGTGAACCAGGACTTTCTAAGCAGAGAAATCACCAAAACGTGCTGGACCACCGGGAGCTAGATCACGCGGTACAGCCCTGGGATACAAAGCAGACAAGCAAAACTGAGATGACAGAGAACAGACTATAAAGAAATAAACTAAAATGCTAATTAATAAATAATAAAACATTCAAAAAACAAATGAATGAATGAATGAATGAATGAATGAATGAATGAATGAATGAATGAATAAATACATACATACATACACACATACATACATACATACATACATACATACATAAATAATAAATTGAATGAATGAATGAATGAATGAATGAATGAATAAATAAATAAATGGGACCTAGAGTTTCTTGTCAAGATCAAGTCAAAGCATTCTCGCTCTCCATCAGTTTCAGTGAAGAAAAATAATAGCAGAGTTAGCATAGTTTAGTAGAGTTTTTAACCATCTACTCTAATGTAGAAAAAAATTCCCAAGAATGGGGAATGTGAAGAAACAATGGCGACAGGTTGGATGAGGAACTAAAGTATCAACAGAAAACAAACTGAATCCCCATCTGAGCTGAAGTGGAGCAGAAAGAGAACCGAGTCCCCTAAAAAGTTACCTTTCTGTTGGTCCACTTTTTGGACCACTTCTAGAGTTCGTTTCCTTTGAGAAAACATCCATAGAAATAAAAGGCATTATTCTAGAGGTAGCACTCATACAAATATTGACAATTTAATGAACACAAAGGTGAGAGCTGCATAATACAAATCCAAAATGTCTTTACATGCCCGATATTGTGCATTTACGCGTTACTATTTTCTACAAAATAACGATGACCAATGCAAAGTATTTTCACCACATCCAACATCAGACAGCAGAAGTAATTCTTCAGGTTTTCTCATACCCATCTACAGAGGAAATTCTCATAGTCCTACTCAGGCACAGGCAATATCGGCTGTCTACACAGCTTTACCAAATACTGCCCATCACAATAGAAAGAATGAGCCCCTATTGTTCACTTTGTGCTCTCCATAAAAAGGGCTTGCCTCATAAATCGGGTTAATCCAGACAGAGGACTGATCTGACACAGAGACACGGCCTTCCTCAGAACTAGTATCACAAGCCAGACTTCTGTTTCCAGAGAACACTGAGGACTTTTCACTCAACACTGCCAGATCCACCTACTTTGGCAAGAAAATGTCACTTGACTGAATGAACAGCCAACCAAAAACTGCTTTTGTGTTATATGTTTAATGAGATGTTCATCATCCTCACAAGTGCATCTTGCTCTGAAGGCCTATTGTTGTGATAGCGTACAAAACAGACGACAATTGTGGCTGATGACTAGCTAGCAGTTACCTCGATAAACAAAAGTTATCTGAACATACAATCAGACGGCCCATGTCCCATTGTGAGTGGAGTGTCCCTTGGGTGGACTGACCCTAGGAAGACCCCCTTCTTTCAGATCAGGCACAGATTTGTGTAAATATTTCACTTCTGATTTTCTAACATCTCAACTGTCCACATTTTTCTTCTATAAAAGGAGAATAAAACCCTCCAGTGATGATGGAGCAGGCATTGATGGTCCAAATTCTAATCTTATTAAAAAAAATCACCATTTCTCTATTTCTGTTTAAACACTTAACCCTCCCTCAAGTGTCAGCCAGAGTCAGGTGTTCCTTTTGTTGGTAACAGTTTACTTATCTTCATTTTTATATTATGATTTATCTTTATTTGAGCTAATGCACCATAGCTAAAATTAAATGACACCCAATGCTGCCATGTTCTTTACAAGTGGAGCTGCACACAACCACACAAATGCTCAGTAGCACCTGCTAATAAAATAAATCTTATCTTATCTTTATGTCTAAGACCACAAATTTCAAATAGTCGAGAAATGATGTACTCTAATTCTAATTGTAATTCATAATGTTGTAATTCATTATGTCATGAGTGCCATGACAAGAATTGTTTCTTTAAGTCTGTAAGTTGTGCTTTTAAGCACAAGAATGGATTCCATCAAGCAGGGATAGCTCTGATGGAGATGGATTGTAATCTAATAAAGTTAAACTCAATTGGAAATTCTAATAAAAAAAAAGTCTACTTTAAAGTATTAAAGCCTTGTAGCCCTAACAAACATGTCAGTCTACACTAACATTCAAATGTTAACCAACCATTTAACAATAAGAACTTCCTGGAGCTCACAGTAGTGCTAAACCCTAGACTGTTAATTAAAGAGAGAGCCATTGTTTTGCAATGGCTAGACATGCGCACATCCACCGACCCAAAAAGACACTTAACCTTATTCCCCTCCCATGTCATCTGACCACAGCACAGGCAGTGGTCAGTCTGTGGGGGAGCTTTCATTAGTGAATGTCTTCCACATGGCCATGATTGATTGAGGTTAGGCCATGGAGGATATTGGAAAGTGAGGGCAGCTGCCTTCCATTTAGAGCAGAGCTTAAGCAGACAGTCCTGAGTGCCATCCACAGCAAGAATTATCCAGCTGCACATTTCACTGGGGTCTCACTGATCAACTTCCTGATCAGCTACAGCCCACATGTGTCAGTACCAGATTTGCCTGAGGTGAAGGGAAATCATTAACCTCTGCACAAGCTGTAAAATTGCATCCTATTAAGATTTATAATGCTAATCACATGCTTAATGGCTAGGACCTGCTGGCAAGTGCTAACATACCTGATTTAACTCATCAGCTACTTTAATTGGAACCCCTTAAATCTATAATTCAGCCAAAAAAAACCCTCATTCATAGCTTTCTCTTATCCCAGCTGTTACTTGATGTCGGAAGAGTCTAGTGAAGCCAAGTAATGGAAATTTGTGAATAACAATTAGCATCTTGCAACTGCTACCGAAATTAGCACTCGTCATTGTCAGGTAAAGTTGTGAAGTACCATATATCTCCTACTGAGCTGCTTGTAGGGCCTCCTGAGTGTTGCCACTGCGTTCGTGTTAGCCTCCTCCTCCTCAGTAGTCCAGTATGGTAGCATGGTGTGGTTCAGGGAGTCCTAGCTAGCAAGTGGAATTGGCATGACTAGACTGGGGAAAAAACTGTGAAAAAAATTGTGGGTTTTCTTAAACTGTACGACAAATGGAGTCAAATTTAGGCCGTAGAATAGCTGCTACTGTTATACCTATGGGGCCATATTTAGTATAATATAGTTTAGTATTGTATAGCATAATGTAGCATAGTATAATATTGTGTGGTACAGTATGATGCACAATAGCTAATAGTGAATGGCATCCTGGCCAGACTGGCCAGCCCCCTGTATAAGAGTTATGATCTGCCTACTTCACCTACGAGCCAATCAGACAGTGATTAAGTATCATTAAACACACCAAAGTAAATATGCTCATCTCAATTCATCACTCCACATTATTAAATAAAAACAGTTCCCAGAAGTCAGTCTTATCGATTCTGCATATTGCAAATAGTTCAGTTTTAGGCAAATAGCCTTCTTTACCCCCAGATGATAATAAAAATGTAAAAAAAAATGCTGTACTGTATACATCTCGTAGTTTTGAGTGCCATGTAAGGAGGCCTTTCTTTGAAGTGCTTTTAAGCACAAGAATTTATCCCATTAAGCAGGGATTGCTCTGCTGGAGATGGATTATAACTTACTTAAGATAAGCTAAACTGGAAACACTTTGTCTGCTTCAAAGTATCAAAGGCTTAAAGCCATTAAAAACAGGTCAAAATATACTAGCATGCAAATAGCATACAAATGCAAATCCATCACTCTCCATCATGAGCACCAAATGTAAAATAAACAATTGGCAAACATTAAAAAGAAAAAAGAAAAAGTATTTGTCCTGTCATCAACACTCATAATTCTACCTCCACAGCTTCACCACAGCTAGAGTGTGCTGGCGTTCACCATTGTGCTAAAGCCAAGTCTGTTAATTAAAAAGAGTACCCACACAAAGGCAGCAGTCAGCCTGTGGGGGACCTTTATTACTGATTAGGTTCTGGTCATTTTCAACATTTAAATATTAAACATTTGAATCTTTCTTGGGATCAGTTCAAATTTATTCTGAAGAACATTAGACTAATGATTATTTTATTCTGTTTATTCAATTGCTTTGCATGCTTAAAGTTGTTGTAAGTCTTTTTCTATCTGGGTTGTGATGTTGCCACTTGGCCAAGACTCCCTAAAATAAAATGAACTAAAACGAGCTACAATTTCTCAGTTATACCTGAAGAACATTTTTGTTACTGTTTGACCAAGTAGTCTACTTTTATTATCTCCAGTCCTGATGAGAAGAGACTTCTGATTCTCAAAGGTGGTCTGAGGTACTGGCAGTCTACATCACAAACAGAGACAGACGAGAGCACTGATGTGAGAAAGATTTCTGTCCCACTGCTCATGCATCCCTTATTATGCAGCAAGGCCCGGGATAAAAAGATGGTAAACTGAAATGGCCTCCGGACTCACAGTGCCCTGCAGGACGTTATGATGCACAGGGTGCAGGGTGTTTGTTTGAAGGTAACAGTGCTTGATACGCCTCCCATGTCTCTCACAGCCCTGCTGGTTTTATAACACTTGGCACGGGGAGACATCGCTGTGTGTCCAATTCATAACAATTCTGTTTGCCTTGGCACAGCATAAAACTCTCACAAGCCCAGATTAAATAGCAGTGACAAGAAGAGATAGTGATCAAAGCAAAAACAGCCTGGGTGGGTATGGACACCCATGTCACGTTTTGTGACATAGGAGTAAGGAACGTTTGCAGGAACCTCTGGCCTTCTGTGTGTGTTTGGCTGTTGAGTTTTCTTGAGGAATGAAGTTTTTCCATTTGGGCCTCCTGAGGTGAGGGCAGAGGTGACTTGATGTTAGCCAAAGTTTTGTGTATGATATAAAGCGCGTGCCAGGCCAAACACGCGCCCACTCAGGATAAACACGGTTCATATCAGGTCCACCAGATGCATAATATTTAAGCATTTGAGATAACAATTGGTTTATTCAAGCAACCTACATTTCTTTGTTGGAAATCCAAGGTTTCTTTAACCTACCATCAATAAACAAAAAGTGGTTTGGGCAGATAGGATACCATCAGCATATAGATGGCACTACTTTTAAAATGCTGTCACGCAAAAAGTAATATTTGCTAAAAGAATTGGTCAATTGATGCACACCGTTAATTTATTGCTTTTACATGCATCACAATAAATTTGCTAAAAACACATACATTTACATTTGACCGCAAAAGTCAAACAATATCGGCATGATAAAACTGAAGTGAATATATTTTAATGAAATCAGCCCTGTTTTAATGCATAAATCGTTGTGTGTGAGTGTACATGACTCTGAGTGTGTGTGTGTGTGTGTGTGTGTGTGTGTGTGTGTGTGTGTGTGTGTGTGTGTGTGTGTGTGTGTGTGTG
>JBBJLR010084332.1:0-10563 GCA_037577145.1 Brachypetersius gabonensis | reverse complement strand
TGTGTGTGTGTGTGTGTGTGTGTGTGTGTGTGTAAGACCATTTCACCTGTATCTGTATGAGTGTTTCATATATGTGTTTGTGAGTTTTCAGTAATAGATGCATGTGCGACAGTTTCAAATGTGTTTGTGTAACAAAAGTCTAAAATATTTCCTAAACGGCCCCTCATAAAAAAACATATCTTTGTTTATACTATAGAATCGCATCTACATTTAAACTCTGCAAGCACTGCGAAAAGGATCTTATTTTATTATTTTACTATTAATTAATTTTGGATCAGGAGCAATGAAGCAATAGGGCCAAGTTCTTACAACTCAAAATGGATAAGCTCCCAAAGGGAATATAATAATATAAGTTCAAGATTCAAGAGATTCAAGATTATTTATTTATCACATGCATAATTATACAACTACAACACGTAGTGAAATGTTTTCTGAATCGCTCCTTTCATGACCGTGCAAACGTTATAAACAATAAGTAAAAAAATGTAAAGTATAAAAGTAAGTACAATTTTTTTTTATCCACACACTCATCGGAAAATTTAGATTTTTTAGATTTGTGTTTAAAAAAAATCAAATAGCTTAAACAAGGAGCAACACAAGTTAGAGATAAAATATGTAAGTTAAAACAATTAGGGTTTTTTTGGAATGTTAAATTGCATTGTGTTAGTAACCAGAGTAATGTAAAGGGAGTGACCAGAGTAATGTAAACAGAGTGACCAGAGTAATGTAAACAGAGTGACCAGAATAATGTAAACAGAGTAACCAG
The DNA here is from genome assembly GCA_037577145.1 of Brachypetersius gabonensis. Taxonomy (NCBI): domain Eukaryota; kingdom Metazoa; phylum Chordata; class Actinopteri; order Characiformes; family Alestidae; genus Brachypetersius; species Brachypetersius gabonensis. The sequence continues at coordinate 9,797 of JBBJLR010084332.1, read as the reverse complement.
AGTAATGTAAACAGAGTGACCAGAGTAATGTAAACAGAGTGACCAGAATAATGTAAACAGAGTAACCAGAGCAATGTAAACAAAGTAATGTAAACAGAGTGACCAGAATAATGTAAACAGAGTAATGTAAACAGAGTGACCAGAATAATGTAAACAGAGTAAACAAAGTAATGTAAACAGAGTGACCAGAGTAATGTAAACAGAGTAATGTAAACAGAGTGACCAGAGTAATGTAAACAGAGTAAGGTTGTGACGTCTGGTGAACCTTCGACTCAACACAAAAGTAGGTCACCAGAATATTAGGGGATTGAGCTCTGGACTAGAGGTGTATGCATGAGTGAGTGAATGAGGGTCTACAGCTGTGCTCGTTAAGGGCTAAGTGTTCGTGTCGTGTGATTGGTTGAATGGATGTTTAAATCCTGGCTGAGCCAGTTGCGTGATCACCCAAGCTATTGGGATTTTGTTCAGTTTGTGTGCTGGAGGGTAGGTGAAGTTTCACCGTCAGAGAAGAAAAGAAAACGTGCTTTGTTCAGTGCTCACATAAGTGACTGAGAAAAAGTATCACACTGCAGTATGTGGGGAAACGCTGGTCTGGGTCTGAAGTGAGTGTGCTTTTGTGAGACAGTCTAACCTAGGTGGAACCCCCTGGAGGTCAGAGAGACGCCAGCTTCTACAAGCAGAGGGAAAACACGGTGGAGAGGAGAGCCGACAGGAAAGAGGAGTTAGTGACACGACTGGCACATTTCACTGGTGGCTTATTTCCTTCCTTTCCCTTTCTGTCTCTCTCTGGTCTATATTCCATCCAGGAGTGAATCGACATCTCAACTCACAAGCGGTGAGTCCTCCGGTTCTAGTGGGGACAAGAGTAGAAAGACCGTGCAGACTGTGCACGGAAACGAACTGAGTTCCATGTTGGAGAAAAGGACCTCCCAGGGCATACGGGGGCGAAGGTCCCCCTCGTAGGGGTGAAGCTCCGCAGAACACAAGTGGATTTTGAGTTGGTCTTTTGTGTTTTGTTTGAATTCAATAAAGACTGCCTTTTTGGAACTTGTGCTGTGCTGCTGTATCTCTCTCCCTCAGCCCGACATGACAAAGGTAAACAAAGTGACCAGAGTAATGTAAACAGAGTAAGGCAAACAGAGTAATGTAAAGAGAGTGACCGGAGTAAAGTAAACAGAGTAATATAAACGGTAACCAGAGTAATGTAAAGAGAGTAAGGTGAAGAGAGTGACCAGAATAATATAAAGAGAATGTGACCAGGGTAAGATATCAGTAGTGCAGCAGCATGTACAGTATAGCAACCTGCGATATAATAATAAATCAGATATTTATAATTTTATAACATGATGCTGGTGCCTCCACTGAGGTACCCCTGAGCAAGGTACTGTCCCCACACACGTGTGCTCGCTGCACACGTGACTATAAGGGTTAATGAATTAAAAGAAATTAATTAAATGAAATATGACAATGAATATGATATAAGGTTTCAGTCCCTTAAGGTAATGCTATGAGGGGAGGGGGGCATGTTCTGATTTAGGATTTGACTGGCCTGAGGATAGAAGTTCCTCTTAGCCATGATAGCGCAGAACCTTCTGTCCGATCGCAGAAGTTAAAACAGTCCGTTACTGAGATGGGATGAGTCCTAAGCTGATCTGGACCTACATCTCTTAGTGAAAATGTCCTGCAGAGGAGAGAGAACAGACCTGCAGCAGCGCTCTGCTGCACGAATCACTCTCTGAAGAGCTTTACGGTCCTGAACACAGCTATTCCCAGACCAGGATGTGATGTTCTGTGTGAGGATGCTCTCCACAGCGCCTGAATATAAAGTCCTAGGGATCACTAAGGGAGACCCCAAACTTCCTCAGTTGTCGGAGATGGTACAGGTGATGCCTATTTGTACTGGACCTGAATGTGAGCAGTCCATGTCAGGTCTGTGGAGATACTTGAAGGTCAGTACTCTCCACTGAAGCTCATTTGCTGACGAAGTTAGGCCAGCTCATGTCAGCCACAATGGAAATGTTCTGTTATGCACTGTAAATATATTGGTATAAAATAAAAAGTTTTTTTTTTTTAAAAGTCTTACCTTAGAAACATAGACTTCAATAACATAGTAATATATACTGTAGTAGTACAGACAACATTACATTGTGTCATATTATATTTCTGCCATGATTTTCATTTCTCACTCATCCAGTTCTGTCCACAGAGGGATTTAAAAACTTTCAGACCATACCACACTTAGAAGTACAGGAGGAGATTTTATTACGATTTTTTTTTCCTCAAATTTGTTGAATTGTGGTTATTGGAAGTTGTCACATTTTAGGGGACAAAATCCATCCTTGTCTTTTATCCTTTTTGGACCTCAACACAAATGGAAAGGGTTGGAAAAGTAGATTTGACTTTGTTGATACAAAATTGAAATATAATTAATTCCATATGTGATTAATGATATAATTAAGCAATAGTAAATAAGGCAGGAGTAATAGCTTGTGTGTCAACTCTAGATTTGTAAAACAGCACTTTGCACAGCTGTACCCACTTCAGAATCAAGCATCCTCCCTATTAGTTCAAGAACTTATTTTCTCCACACGGATGCCCTAAAGAACACAGCTGACTGAGAAGCAGCAACTGGTTTCTCAGAAAAGCTTCATGAATGCTGGTCTTGAACTGGGACCCAAACTCCCCTGCTAAAATCTCCCTGAAGACATTACAATCGCTACTCCTTATGCAAATTTCCTATTTGCCTGGCAATGATTAATTGCTGCCTAACAAGTAATGAAGGGGATTTGGGCAGACAAAGAGGAGCTTTCTAGCTAAATAAAAAATCTAGGAAAACATAGGTTCTTTGGAGCAATGCCATAGAAAAAACAAATTCCCCTGCATGTAAGTGTGTAAACAGCAATTCTAAAGTTTGATGACCCTTCTCATAATGCACAAGCACGAGCAGCATGGATCCGTGCCACAAGCTCAACAAATGGTATATTGCCATCATATGGCAAAACATCTCCTTATATGGAGTTCCCCTGGTTTGTATTGATGTCAGACGTCACGCTTAACTGTGTTCCTATGTCACAACCAAAGATATTGTCATTTAAAAAACATGTAAAAATAATAACCGCTACTGGTGTTTTAAACATGGCTGCACACGCAAATGCTTATAAAGAACAATTGCTTATAAAGAACAATCCATTTGTTTCTATAATTTAGAAACAAATGGAAAAAAGGATAGAGGGAGAGGGGTCCGAAGAGTGGCTGAGCGGCGGTGTGCCAAGAGAAAGAGGAGCTAACAATGAACATGTGGGCATACAAATACCGGTTTTACACTGATTTGTAATTTATTTGTTAAAATATCAGATTTCACTAATACACTCTAAGTTCTAATGGTGTATCCTGGCCAGAAACCATTTAGCACTTTTTTTTTTTGTTATTTATTGTCCATGCTGGTGATTGATGACTTGCCAACTTTTATGTAGGTTTAAATGTTGGGAATGTAGTTTTAAAGTTGTGTTATCTCAATGCAGGCAACCAGTACTATACACTTACAGACAGGGACGTAAATGACAAAGTTGTATTTTTCTTGGGAGTGCATCTTATCAAGTATCCTCATTTTTTATTAACCAGTAGATGTATGGCTCTGGTATAGTTTCTACACTCAAAACTTGTCTTTTCTCTGATCCTTTCGAATGAAGCTATCTTTTCATGTAGAAGAAATAAATGGTTTAGCTTTTGTTAGTTGAAAAAATCTAGAGACTTAACCACTGAACTAACCTGTGCATCAAATTTAAGATTATTATCAAGCCATTAACAAGCCCAAGTCAACAGGTAGTATCCAAAGGCCCAAACAACATCAGTCTTATTATCATTAAAGTGCGGAGAATTCAATGATATACATGCCTTAATTTCTAAAATAAGAAATAAGAAAGTAAATTTGCCAAATATCCATTTCCTTGCTTCAGAGGCATATAAATCTGACTATTGTCAGCAAAATATGGAACCCAATACCCTTTTACCAAATAATTGAGCCAAGAGGAACTAAGTACAGGGAGGAGAGAAGAGGACCAAGAATAGAACCTTGAGGGACACCACACGTGAGAAGCGCTGGTGAGAAGTTCCAACACAGACACAAAAACGTCTTCCTGATAAAGCAGGACATAACCACTCTAAAGCAAAACCCTGAATGCCCACCCAACTCTCCAAGTGAGATAGAAGTATCTGATGGACCACTGTATCGAAGGCAACTGTCAGATCCAACAGGACCAAAACTACACAGTGATCAGAGTCCCCCGCTAAAACAACATAATTCAGAACTCTTAAAAGTGCTGATTCACTGTGATGGGTTTTAAACCCAGACTGGAACACTTCAAATATGTTCAAATATGTTGTGTTAAGAATGGTTTTAAATGGCAATAAATAATTTTCTCCAAGACCATAGAAAGGAAAGGGAGCTTAGAGATGGGCCTATAGTTAGAAGGTACATGGGGATCCTTCTTAATTAGTGGTGCTACCACTGCATGTTTAAAACTCATAGGTACAACCCCATTTGCTAAACTGCCGTTAAGAATCCTACATACATATGTGCTATGGTCAGAAAGACCTCTTTAAAGAGACAAGGTTGGATTATTTAATTGGGAGACCCAACAGGCTGCATATAATCAATTATTTCTTCCAGCGAAGAAAGACTGACTAGCTCAAACTGGTCAAAAACAGCAGAGCATGTGAAAGCAACAGAGGTGTCATAAGAAGCAGGATGAAAGTGGACCCTGATACATGCATTCTTATTAGTGAAAAAACTTCACTTTAGTTCTCCAGGCAGTCAGTGGCATGAAGAACAGAGTTTATGGTTTTAAACAAGACCCGTGGGTTGTGACAATAATATTAGAAAAATGTCTTGTTTTAGTTAGCTCAGTGTCAATCAGCGTTTCCCTTCCAGTGACATTGGCTGATGTCCTCATTTCTTATGGTCATTTTCAAATGAGCTTATTCAACAATCACTTGACTCATCACAGAGAAATGTGAATTACATAAAGTAGACTTGACACTCATATGATACGATCAAGGTCTTGGGAAGCCAGAAAGCTAATGACTGCTTTTATCATTGACTGTGGAGTATTTTTAGCTGCTTTAATGTACATGGACATACTGTGGAATGCATTATCATGAAGACTAGATGGGTGGCCCTTGCAGCACCATGACTTTCCACTGGCTGAATGGCCTTTAGGCTGGGCAGATTATTCAGCACTTTTTGAGTTCATGCACATGTTTTAGAGACAGTTTAAAATAATGACATATGGTATACCTTTTATAGGTTCAAGCTCCCGACTCTGAGTGCAGCACAAAAAAGTAGAAGATGGATGGATAGTATCCCTTTTAAAAGTAATTGGCTATATTTTTTTAATCTGAGCTATTTTATCAAATGAACATACTTAAGTAATTCTCTGATCAATGTTTTCTGCCATTTTTGTAGATAATAGTATGTTGGTGTGCAGTTTTCTTGGTACCAATTGGTAGCCTTTAAGCTACATGTCTTGGCTGATTATATGTGACCCGATCTGCCGTAATGAGTCAGAAGTCGGCATTCTATTTATTGAGTTATGGGCTGATTATGTTGAAAAACATAAAAAAATATCAATTTTTCTTTTTCGGTCTTATATGAAAGAAAAGGTCTTCAAAGTTTCATCACAGAAATAATTGCAAAAATGTACTTAAATGGCTATTTAATCTGAGTTGTAGCTTTCAAAAGAAACCAAGATGGCAACGCGCTAGGACGCAGTGGCCACTTCCGAGATCTCAACCTAGCAAGGAGTCCACGCTAGGCTAAAGGCTAAAGGCTAATGCTAGCTGTCCGGCAATACATCCATTTTCCTCACCAACGTTCGCTCCCTGGACAATAAATTGGACCACACCCGACTGTCGTGTTTACGTTTTTACCAAGTCATGGCTCAACAACGGTGTTCCGGAGACATCTACAGCTATGGCAATTTGGGCTCTGCTGCTGGCCAGCAAGGCTGAATAAAGTTGGCCAATGATTCTTTGGCTCTAGTGATGTGTCTTCAGTCTGATTTAATGTATTTTTCTAAGTATCTAAATGCCTGTAGTAAAATTTTGTTGTTGAATACTGGATGCATCTCTTCGAATGCTATGGATTGTTAAAGATAAACAAAAAACTGACAAAAACGTTAAATGCGATTTTCTCGGTTTTTCAGTTGGTGCTGTGCTAGCATGATGCAAACTATTGTAACTTGACAACCGTTAAAGATACAGCTTTGACCAAGATATCATTTTAAAGCTTATTTTCTCATCAATGATCCCAAAACCTCAATTTTGAATTTTGGGTCACTGCGTCTCATTTTGCCAGATCAGGTCACATATTTGGGGTTAGAAGACCTTTTGCTTTAAAGAATCTAAGGGAACAAGGGCAGGTGTGAGTGAGTGAGTGAGCGAGCGAGTGTGTGTGTGTGTGTGTGTGTGTGTGTGTGTGTGTATGTGTGCATGTATGTCTTTTTTCTTAAAAGTGAGAACCTTCCCTAAAGCTTATTAGGCCAGACAGACTCCATGCATTACTCATCCTCTGCAGTCTGACTCAGCGGAAGCTCTCCTTGGCACGACTCATAAAAAAAATGCACAAAAATCTAAGTGTTTTTATGTGAAGTTCTGCTCTGATTGTCCACAGACTCGCACTTAGATTTCCCCAGTGAATAAAGCAGAGCTTGGCAGATGGTAGACTTGTACGGTGGACACCTGGGTATGCTTTGGAGGTGCTCTCTATTGCTCTCCAAGCTTACAACTATATTTTGATTTGAGTGAAATGCTTTATGCAGTATCTTCTTCAGTGGTAAGGGATTGAAACATTTTTCCAGTAGAATGATTCTGGCAGCTATTCGCACCCAGGCTGCTTTTGACCCGCAGCTCTTATGTACACAAGTTGAGTTACAGTATATGGCTTTGTTGGATTTTGATGAAAGGGTAAGACTTTATGTCTGGTAAATGGTCCTTTTGGAAAATACACCCCATTAATCTTTCAGCCTGTGGCCCAAAACTTAACCCAAAAGTGTTTTTCACTTGGTTCAGACAGTCACCTTTGACTGTAATAGAAATTTTGATTTAGTCACACCTGCAGGCAGATGACTCATGGATTTTCTTGGTGTTTTTGCGACACTCAAATATATTTGAGCCCACAAAAAAAAAATCTCTGTCTGCTTTGCAAAGTAAACTAATATCCTCTTATACCCTCTTCAAAAATATAAGTAGAAGAATATGTTCCCTAAAGAACGGTTCCATGGATGCCTCTTTGATATCAATGAAAATGTCAGTGTGAAGAATACAGAAGTATAAAGGACAAATCAAATCATTTTTTTTTACTGTACATTCCATTCTTCTCAAAGGAAATGTCAACAACCTAGAAGTCTTTTTTTGCCAAACTATGGAATGAGAAAAACACTTGTGAAACTTCCCATCACTTTGGTGAACTTTTCTTAGCCATTGGCCTAAAGCACAACTGTTCTGACTGCTGATGGGGTTGTCTTTTGTCTTTTGTCTTAAAGATTCAAAAATGACTTTCAGTATTGCTGCAGAACTGCAATTGCATATGCCCTCTTAAAAAAATGTAGAAGAACCTATTTCCTAAAGAGCTGTTCTATAGTTGATCCCAAAGGTTTTGGACGGGGTTGAGGTCAGGGCTCTGTGTGGGCCTGTCAAGTTCTTCCACACCGAACTCATATGGAGCTTGCTTTGTGCACTGCGGTACAGTCATACTGGAGCAGAAAAGCTTCTTCCCCAAACTGGGTTCACAAAGTTGGAAGCATGGCATTATCCAAAATGTCTTGGTCTGCTGAAGCATTAAGATTGCCCTTAACTGGAAGTAAGCCCAAACCCTGAAAAACAGGTGTGTCTCAAAACCTTTGTCCATATAATGTAAAAGCCTAAAGGACCAATAATATTAGCATCTTTTTTGACTTCACAAACAAAATTTCAGTTTTTTGAGAATAAATGTCCTTTTTGTAGATCTTCAGAGTGAGGAAAACACTTCTGAAACCTCTCTTAGTCAATTTGGATGAGCCTGAATGAGGTTGCATTGCTACCTTCATTAAGGTGGAAGATTACATATCTCCAGCATCTAACTAACTATGTTTAGTAGCTAAAATTATTCTGCCATTAGTCACTCTGATCTGCTGCATCTGTAGCATACAGTTAATTACTACAGACAATAATTTTCCTCTCTCAGGAAAGAACATAAAATTCATTTATAATAGGAAAGTGCTTTAGCCACACATATAAGAATGCCAGAAAAGGTCACGATTCCACAGAACAACCATTTTATTTAAAGTATGCGTCTCAAAACAAGCTTTTTATATGGCAATAAGATATGTGAGTATGAAGAATCTGTCACGGGTGAAGGCAGAATACTAGGTGAACTGGGCCCACTTTGTAGCGTGGAGGAAGTACTCTGTCGTGACAAACACGAGAGAGCAGGTAAGCCACGCGGTTAATCTAAGAACGCTCCGTGAGGAGTTAGAGACCACACCAAGATGGGCTCGCGTTCTATACACACACACAGAACAGTATATAAACTGACTCTGGAGAGTCGAAGTACTCACGGTACCGAGAGTTGAGGAGTAGAGTTGAGTTGAGAGGCGACACATGGGCATGAATCTCAGGGACTTCAATGTCTGTGTGAAGATGAACCACTTACTTCCTGTTTATATACTGTACGTGAGTCACTTCCGGTGCCGATTGCCGTCACGTGATCTGGTGCGTGTGACAGAATCACATGATAGGTTCTTAGAAGAACCATAAAATTGCTAAGGAACATTGTTCTTCACACCTTTAAAAGGTTCCTCATACTCCCACATAACAAAACTGGTTCTTTATGGAAATAAAATTGTTCCTTTGGTTCCTTTATTGTTTTGGAGGGCATGAAAGGTGGGGCTTTAGCATCTGCCCATTGGCTTCTATAATAAATGAGTTTTAAATGGGTTTTTTGTACAAGTACAGGAAAATTGCTGTCCACGCTAATCGACCATGTGTTAAAGACACAGCAGTTAAAGATTAGGTCGAATAACGCTGGAGTATTCCTTAAGCTGATGAGCGCTATTTAATGCAGTCAGCAGCTTCCTAATTACATGTCCTGCAGCAACATTCTTTCGTTCTGAACATGAAAGACTGGGTGGTGGTTAACTACTTGTGAGGTACCCAATTTGCACCACTGTACTGGACACTGCGCATATGTTCGAAAGCCCCAGGGTTGGTTATGTGGCACGGTTGTGATGTGTGATGCCTCCCTGTGAATGCTGAAACATTTTTTGGGCCTTTTGTCTTGTCATGTATTAGTTGGCTTGTTGAGACAGGGACATGGTTTTGCAATCTGTTACTCAGCAAGAAGGAAGCGAATTTAGACTGCTTCTCTCTGAGAGGGAGTTGTTCTGAGGTATAGATCACAGATTGTGGTAAAATGTGTTTGATGATCTTTAGAAATGTACCAAATTTGAATCAAAATATGTTCTTTTTCTTCTACTTCCGGCTGCTCCTATTTTATTAGGGGTCGCCACAGCGGATCAATCATCTCCATTTCCTTCTGTCCTCTGAATCTTCCTCTCTCATACCAAATGCCTGCATGTCCTACCTCACTACTTCCATAAACCTTATACTAGACCTTCCTCTTGTCCTCTTCCCTGCAGTTCTCTCCTCAGCGTCCTTTGCCCGACACACTCAGTCTCTCCTCAACATCCTCCTCCCAACACACTCAGAGTCTCTTCTCAACATCCTCCTCCCAACACACTCAGAGTCTCTCCTCAACATCC
>JBBJLR010084283.1:0-10564 GCA_037577145.1 Brachypetersius gabonensis | reverse complement strand
ACACACACACACACACACACACACACACACACACACACACACACACACACACACACACACACACACACACCATCTCTACTTCACACACTTGTATAATAATATGCATCACATGGGTGTAATATGCATACATGTACACTATACAGATAGATGTATGCATTTATGTATATATGATAGTACAGAGGGTCCTGAGTTACACCACAGATCCGTTCCTTTGACAGTGATGTAACCCGAATTTTGGTGTAAGTCAAAACACACCCAAGCCTGAGTCACTTACTGATCCTAACACAGCTGTAAAATCCTAAAAACACAATTAAGCCACAGAAAAAGGAAAAAAAAAAAACTCCCTCATTCACAAGCCGCGTTTCTGCATATTCTTCCACTGCATTTACGTGCCATTTCCACTGCCTGCAACCAAACACAGTCCATAAGTGGGAATGAGTGTTGTAAACCCGAAACGTTGTATGTCAAGACTGTTGTAACTCGAGGACTCCCTGTATCTGCTAAAATAATTGATACAAGGGGAATTATTTTAGCTTAATTTTAACCCCAGTAACTTTATAAAATGCATTTAAAATGCAAAGTCCAGGTTGCTTTGCTGGTCCTGTAGAGTAGTCTTGGATTTTGTCTCCCATTCCTGCAATAACAAAGCAAACTTTTGTCCTTAAATTGTCTTAAAACAAAGATGCCCATACACAGATATACACAGATTCAACGTGATGTGATTCTGAGTGGCGAGACATCGCAAGGCCCTCGGTTTGATAAATGAGAAGCACGCTCCTCTCTTCCTGTCGGGTAAACAGGATACAGCACCTCACTCTTCTCCACAGCCTTGTCAGGGTCATCTATATGTTGACCTACAACACACACACACTCAAACAACCTCTCTCACACACACACAACCTCTCTCACACACACAACCTCTCTCACACACACAACCTCTCTCACACGCACACAACCTCTCACACACAACCTCTCTCACACACACAACTTCTCTCACACACACACAGCCTCTCTCACACACACACAACCTCTCTCACACTCACACAACCTATCACACACACACAACCTCTCTCTCACACACACAACCTCTCTCACACTCACACAACCTCTCTCACACACACACAACCTCTCTCAGACACACACAACATCTCTCACACACACACAACCTCTCTCAGACACACACAACCTCTCTCACACACACACAACCTCTCTCTCACACGCACAACCTCTCTCACACACACACAACCTCTCTCACACTCACACAACCTCTCTCATACACACAGCCTCTCACACACACAACCTCTCTCACACACACACAACCTCTCTCAGACACACACACAGCCTCTCTCTCACACACACAACCTCTCTCACACACACAGCCTCTCTCATACACACAACCTCTCTCACACACACGACCTCTCTCACACACATACAACCTCTCTCACACACAACCTCTCTCACACACACACAGCCTCTCTCACACACACAACCTCTCTTACACACACACAACCTCTCTCTCACACGCACAACCTCTCTCACACACACAACCTCTCTCACACACACAATCTCTCTCACACGCACAACCTCTCTCACACACACAACCTCTCTCACACACACACAACCGCCCTCACACACACAACCTCTCTCACACACACACAACCTCTCTCTCACACACACAACCTCTCTCACACACACAGCCTCTCTCACACACACAACCTCTTTCACACACACACAACCTCTCTCACACTTACACAACCTCTCTCACACACACACAACCTCTCTCAGACACACACAACCTCTCTCTCACACGCTCAACCTCTCTCACACACACAACCTCTTTCACACACACACAACCTCTCTCACACACACACAGCCTCTCTCACACACAGAGAGAGGTTGAAAAAGGAAAATATCTTCCTAAATTTCAACATGCATTGATGTAAAGAGATACTTTTTCCAACTCATTTTAGATCATTTGTCAGGAAAATAGGCAGCTTTTATTTGGTGATGTTTTAAAGGACGCAGGGGTCTTGTCCAGTTTATTTCTGGACGGGCAATAAACCAAAATGAAACTAACTTTGCATGGTCTCTCTTCTTCTCTGTCAGAATATCTATGGTTCCAAATCTCTATCATCTCTGTGATAATCTACATTCCTTCAAGTGCTAAAGCCTCCTGAATTAGCTGGCAGCTGGAAAGACTGATGAATTCCATCTTTAAAATAAACACAAACACAAACTTTCCCTGAAGGATTCCATGCTGGAGTCAGTGACACCTGCTGCTGCTGACGTTCTTAAGACACCAAACTGCATTTAAGTTTTCAACAAATTCCAATAATAAATATATTTAAAAAATCTATTTGTTCTGAATGAGGAGTGACAGTTCATGTGCAGTTTGAAAACAGCACCATACTTTTGTTTGCCTGAGGGTGAACTGTTTCTATGGGTTAGAAAAAAATATCCTCACACTTCACAAAAAGCCAACTAGAGAAAATGGATTGAAAATAGGATATAAATGCTACATTAGTAAAACATCTGCCAGTGAGGTAAACATATTTACTTCATCTATCCATTTATCCAGCCATCCATTATCCAAACTGCATTAAACAGGACTCACTCTGGAATAATGGGGGTCTATTCCAGTGGTCACAGGATGAAAAGCAGACAAACATCCTGGACAGTTCGCCACTTCTTTTTCAATCAGAATCAGAAAACTTTGTTGAGCCCAGAGGAAAATGCGTATGCAATTTCTGCAAAGACACAGAGACACGAAAAATATCAAATATAAAGTCTAAATAAAAGCTAAATTAAAAAGCTGTAGAAAACAAAATCTAATTCAACCTTAGATTACTGGTAATAGTCTCATCAAGATACCTACACTGCATCCCTGTATCTAATTACTGTCCAGTTGTCATGTTTGGATTCGTATATTTCCACATTCCTTTAAGGCAATAAGACACTTTAAGACAATGTCACTGACTGAAGAAAACTTTCACTCATGATCTGAGACCACATATCCTTAACCAGGGACAGAGGAGTCCTGGACCCAGAGCATAAAACAGAGAAACGCCCTGGATGGGTCACCAGTCCAAAACACGTCAAATAAAACATATTTCCTTTATAAGATGAAAGAATCTGTAACAGTGCATGTCTAACATCCTATTAACTGGTTGTGTGGTGCAGAGTCAAATTCTAGACTGTCCTTTAACTTTAAATGCACTCATTAACAGTTTCATCCTGTTTACTGTTAGTTGATATCCCATTAAACATCTTGCACTGCCTGGTGATCTACTTTATAATGATATTAGTTTCTTTTTATAGGTCAATAGTGATTAATAAAAAAATGACATTTTCTGACTAATCAAGGTACTCAAATAAAGGTGAAATGCTTCAAAATGATCTTACGTAATACATAAATATAGGTTTTTATACTTTCCTGGAAAGTGACTCATTTGAAAATACTTATTTTTGGTTTCTTTGTTTGTTTGGTGACGTGAAGAACTTTCTTATTTTAATACAAAATTTGCCTACTGAACAAGATTTTTTGTTCAATAGTAAAAGCAACCACTTGTGAAGGTTTTGTTTTATGCATTGCATAAAAAATGGGGCAAAGTTATTTAAGTCTTTTAAGACTTTTTTCACCCTTAACCTGGCTAAAAACTCAACGTATAAGCACAATATAGACTCTGTGTGTAACTGGAATGTACAGCATATTTGGAAAAATTGAGTTTACTATCGAAATTACAACATTCTGGGGGTAATTGAGTTTACCATGGAAAAAAACAGCGATCTGAGAAGTGTGGCTTTACCCTGACATAGCTCTTATTAATTTAACATTGGAGCTTCATCAGACCTTCTGCAGAAGGCAGTACAACTCGAGGGGCAAAAGGTAAAATTCACATATCAACAGTCTCTGCAGTGCCAGCCACAGCAAGCTCAGTCATCTGTCATGCGGCCCATTATTTAATGCCTGTTAATACAGGAATATTCAGAGACGTGCTCATTTGATCTCTCTCCAGCATCCCCACCTGGCAAACACGGTGAAACTGTAAGGATCATTTAGAATGAGCTAAAAATAGAGCTTTAACAAACAAAACTTTCTCTGTTAAAGATCTGACTTATGAACAGAAATAAGCATTTCATGCTCTTGAAATCCTGCTTTATTTAGACAGTGTCGTATCCTTGCTGGCACTTATCGAGTTTGTGTATTCTTCAGCTACGTGGGCAACAGAAGGAGAAGTTAAGTTTTTTCCTATATAGACACTGCTATTGGAAAACTTTCCACCTTTGAAAATTCTGCTCTTGTACCAAAAGAGCATGTCAGCGAATAGCCAGCCTTAAAATATCCACTCTTAATTCCCACAGTAACCTGAGAGCAAGGTGTTTTTGAGTTGTTTTATGGTTCTTGCACTTTGAGCCTGAAATTGGATGGAGGTCTGTGCCCTGTGGAGGCCTGTGCAGGGAGATTTGTCCACTGGATTTAACTCTAGAAGCACATAGTAAAGTTGATGTATATTTTGTCCACATTATCTTTGAAGCGCAGAATATAACATTATTTTAGTTTACATCTTTAGTTTAGTTGTACAAGGTTATATCTACAGCCACTCACATTAATCTGTCTATCTGTCTATTTATCTATGTATCTATCTATGTATCTATCTATCTATTGTGAGTGTGTCCCAGAGAACAGCCGACGCCCACAGGATGGGAGGCCTAAACCCACATCCAGGAATACACACAGGCCAGCACTGGTGCACAGTGGAGCTTTATTTATAAATAAAAGACACAAAACTAACCACCAGTACAATAAGTAAACTCCATCTCCCCTGACAGCCTCTCTCTTCCTCTGCCCCTCTTTGCTTTTCACACTCTTGGAGAGCCCATGTTTTAAAGAGCCCCCCGCTCAGTCCAGTCAGCTTGTGAGGCTCCCAGTCCCGCCTCCTTGCCTCACTATCTATCAATTCATCCTTCCATCCATCGTCCATCCATCAATCCATCCATCTATCTATCCGCCTGTGAACACAATTACCACAAAGTTGCAGGTTCAATACCCCACTTGTGTCCTTGAGCAAAATGCTCAACGTTCAGTGTCTCCAGGTGATGACTGTAAGACTGTTTCTGTAACTAATGACAGTAAGACTGTTTCTGTAACTAATGGCCGTAAGACTGTTTCTGTAACTAATGACTGCAAGACTGTTTCTGTAACTAATGACTATAAGACTGTCTCTGTAACTAATGTCTGTAAGACTGTCCCTGTAACTAATGTCTGTAAGACTGTCCCTGTAACTAATGATCCTAAGACTGTCCCTGTAACTAATGACTGTAAGACTGTTTCTGTAACTAAAGACTGCAAGACTGTTTCTGTAACTAATGACTGTAAGACTGTCTATGTAACTAATGACTGCAAGACTGTTTCTGTAACTAATGACTATAAGACTGTCCCTGTAACTAATGACTGTAAGACTGTCTCTGTAACTAATGACTGTAAGACTGTTTCTGTAACTAAAGACTGCAAGACTGTTTCTGTAACTAATGACTGCAAGACTGTCTATGTAACTAATGACTGTAAGAATGTCTCTGTAACAAATGACTGTAAGACTGTCCCTGTAACTAATGACTGCAAGACTGTCTCTGTAACTAATGACTGTAAGACTGTTTCTGTAACTAATGACTGCAAGACTGTCTCTGTAACTAATAACTGTAAGACTGTCCATCTATCTGTATGTCTGTATGTCTGTCTGTGGGTGTGGGTCTGATATTGTGTTTATATACTGTATATGTGCGTGTGCGTGTGTGTGTGTGTGTGTGTGTGTGTGTGTGTGTGTGTGTGTGTGTGTGAGAGAGAGAGAGAGAGAGAGAGAGAGAGAGAGAGAGAGATTGTGTGTGAAAGAGTGAATGAGAGACACAGTGAGGACTCCCATTATGTGCAGTGCATTGTTGGTTTGCTCTGGGGAAATAGAAGCCACAGGTGATCTCTGGGTAATTATAATGTTCTTTGCAGTGGGACAGAGGGGATGAATTAGGTGTGTATGTGTGAGAGAGAGACGGACACCGACAGACTGGTGTTCAATCTGGTCAGGTTTGTGGTGGTCACTACCTGAATGTTTGTGAATAGAAACAAGTCTGGTAACCTTGGAAACCTGTCCACAGCTCTGATTCTATGGAGAACCAGTGGTGTGTGTGTGTGTGTGTGTGTGTGTGTGTGTGTGTGTGTGTGTGTGTGTTTGTTAGAAAAAGCTCTCTGTGTTTGGGACAGCACCGTTACCATTTTCTACCATCGTCCGCCTCCATAGAGCCCTGTTCTGTAAATTTCCCAGCACACAGCAGGTCAAGGATGTGTGCCAAATGTGTCAGGGTCCATATGGTTCCCCCGCGCGCGCGCGCGCGCGCGCGTGTGTGTGTGTGTGTGTGTGTGTGTGTGTGTGTGTGTCTTGGATAGGCTAATTGATATAAAATATAAATACTTCTGATCCTGACAATTCCATTTGTGGCTTGTAATAGACATGAGCATATATTTCATTGTGTCTCCTTCAGTAAAGAGTTGTTAGACTAGATCTATTTTCAGTCAGTGGCATATCTAGACTTCCAGAAGGTCTAGAGTAATAAAGCACTTGATCCCATAGTGTAAATCAAAATGTAGTTGGTTGAGTTCACTGCCATCTCCTAAACCAGCTGGAAATGGGATGATGTCTACACCGACACACAGTGTAGTGCAGCAGACTGAGTGTCCTGATATGTGTTTTCTATCACATGTCCAATTGGTTTAAATGTGTAGGAAACAAAAAAAAATTATTTTTTCTGATGAGTGTCAGTAGATGATGCAAAAAAGGTCAAATGGTGTGGAAAAGTATATAATAATATTTGAAACTGACTGGAACATATGGGTGGTTGACATGACATGGCCTTTTTCTGGTCCAATGTGTCAAAGATAAGCAATTAATTTAAAATATGTAAAAACTGTTTTATATGAACATATAGAGTATTCATGGGATAAATCTCCCATTGGTTCACAATTTAGGGCCAAGCTAGAAAAGGCTCATATGACTGTCCCAAGCACATTTCACAAAGTTTGACTTAAAAAAAAAACATGACAATGAATTTATTTTCTGTTTATTCAATCATATGTTGATAACCCAGATGTTTGCTTGTGAGTCTGCTTGGCTAAAAGTTCAGGCATAATATTTTGAAGCCTCCCTTAACTAAAACATTTTGTCCCAAAAACGGATATCATATGGTGGTGGTGGCGTAGTGGGTAGGATACTTGCCTCTAGACCAAGAGGTTATAGGTTCAAATCCTACCCTCAGCACACCACCATTGGGTTCCTGAGCAAGACCCTTAACCCCAAGTTGCTCCAGATAGACTGTCCCCTGTAGTTAGGAAATGGAAGTCGCTTTGTATAAAAGCGTCTGGTAAATGTAAATGGTGTGACGCCATATTCCCTTTTTAAAATTGGCAATTGTTTGGAGACCCCAAGTTTATCCAGCACTCCTGCTTCAGTTCCCTTCTGCACAGTCTATTGGTGTAACTTTTATTGGAAATAACTTTTCAGCCAATATTACCTTGAAAGCTATATTGTCATATTGTAGTTAGCATGGTTTTAGGATGTTAGTATCAAAGCACATTGCTTTAATCTCATGCTAAGTACATGAAACCTCATGGTGTGACACAACATCATAAGGAGTGACAGGGTTTTCTTGTTACACCATATGACTATTTTGTCACACTATATGATATGAACTGCATTTAAATAGATAAATAATGCTCTTAGATACATATTTCATAGCTAATAGTTATAATATAATACGTTTATTGACTATTTTGTCCTTTTAACACATTTTGACAATATATTATTCATACATTTAATATCTTTACACCAACTTCATTCGGTGAATCCCTACTTCCATACTTTCCCATTTTCAAGACGAATCCATGATAAACTATAGCATTTTGTCATTCAAATGTTTCCCTTTATTTATTTATTTATTTATTTATTAGTTTGATGCAGATTTTAGTAGATAGCGAGAGATGGCAAGTTATTGTTTTACTCATCCTCATTTTGAAATGAATTATTTCATTTCATGAATTCAAAATATTCAGCAGATTAAAATAAAAAGTGCAATATTGAATGAATACAGTAAGTGGTTTAACTAATGTTAAAAACATGGAAGTGTTAAAGTGTTAACAACATGATTTTTTTGCTACTTTGAGTAGAACGCACTGTTTTTTAAAAAAATGTGATTTTGCTGTAACTGAAACATTGATTCCAGTCACTTGTCAAACTCAGTTTGGTTGATTGTTAAGTGCAGCTGATACAGATGTTTGGATACAGATTGTTGTGTGGTGTGATTCATCATATGGCGTGACACCATGTCATTTGGTGTGACATTCAGAATTTAGAAAATAATTAAGGCTTTTTGGTTATTAATCATGAAATCATCAATGTGACAGATAAGGAATAGTGCCACCAAAGGTTACAAGCATTTTGGTACTTTTATAACAAGATATTCCCAAATTAATTTGAAGTATATTGAAAGATTATGAGGAAACGTCTGTCTAGGAGGGTTGCTAAAGTAAAATAATGCAAAATGTAACATATTTGCACATAAAAATGCTATATTTTTTATATAGTAATGATAAAGAATCAGGATCAATTGTTTTACATTATCACATTTTAAGACTTTTTAAATTTAATACACAATAACATTCATGTCACGCCGTATGACCATTTTCGTCACTATGGCAATAAACTAGTGAATAAATATACATTTCAGGACAAACTCTACAAGAAAATATATATATTTTAAGATATAAGAGTTGGTAGAATATCACCAAATTATTTCCATGACTTACAAAAAAAACCCCTGTATTTTGTATTTTAATGTAGTCTTGAGGAACAGTTCTCCAGGCTTCCTGAATGACTTTTAAAGGTTCTCCAAAAAAGATTCAGTCCCTGAACCTGACCAGTTTCAGAGAAACATTCTTGTTAGTTAACCCACACAGTGATTTACATATGAATAACTCAAGAATAATAAAAACATCTAACTTGAGCCAGTCCTGAACCAGTGCAGATGATTCCAGATGATCAGGCGGTGATCAGTATACTGGTGGTGCTGAATACTGAGTGGCTGGAACTCTAGGCTCCTTGTATCTTTAGGCACATTGCAGCCTGTCACAATAGAACACTTGTTTCTATTTCTTTCTTTTAATCTGCTAAATATGCCAAAGATAAAACAGTTAGACAGGTGTAAGGAAACGAGGGGTTGCTCAGGACTTTTGAACAGTACTGTGTGGAAACTGTCACTAAAAGTGATTTATTCTGTCTTTTTTAAACTTTAGCTAAAAGTTACTTAATTGCACTTTAGTTAACTCATGATTCATCAACAACTCAAGTTGACTCATCAACTTAGCAACAGGATTTATTTATTTTGTGTAGCCTCCTCCTTAAGCTTGCAAGCACATCTAAACCACAGATAATAAAGACATGTGCCTGAAAGCTTGTAGCAGATAGCAGGAGAGGCAGTAACCCATGAAAGATCTCTAACAATAGCTATTAAACATGGTACAGAACGGTGGCAGTTTGAGTATTAATAGTGATGGTAATGGTTTCTTCAAGCAAACTGCTGTTTTTTCTAACTGCTACAATGGCTCCCCGATGCTCATTGTGCCAGTGATTTTTTTGCCAATGCTGAAGGGACTCACGTCAAGGTCTGATACAGTCTGATTTGAGGCCTCGACTTACTTCTTTTAGAAGTGGTGAACGATTTAAAGTATGATTTCTAATATCAAAAGTTATCATTGATCATATTTTCATTTACAGCAATTATCATATTATTATTATCATTGTACTATTTATGCTGCAGTTGTATAGTGAATTGTTCAGTAACTACTTAAACTCAGAGCATATGACATTATGTGGGCAGCTGGTGGCCTAGTGGTTTGGGAGCTGCCCATTGGGATTGAAAGATCATGGGTTTGAATCCCAGGACTGCCGGTGGCACCACTGATGTTCCCTTGAGACGTTCACTTGGCTGAATGGGTTAAATGCAGAGAGAGAACTTCACACTGGGATCATGTGTGAGAAACAGCTGCTTTAACTTGGAAAACTTTACATTTTGAATTACTGATAGAGCTGAGCTGTTCAAGACATGAGTGAGTCAAGACACGGCTCAGCCAATCAGCTTTCAGGACGGGAACCCTCCAATATTGTCTTGCAGGATTGTTTATTTGCTTTTTTTTTTTTGCAAAGATTCTTTGCGTGTTTTGATATTGCACTGTAGTGTGTGTTGAGTAATTATTACCTGTTTGACCCTCGTTCCTCTCTCACAGTTGACAGCTTCTTCCTTCTTGACACAGGAAGTGCATCCCATCCCAGCTGAGATTAGCTGCCTCCCCCTTTCCCAGCCTCCCCTGCTGCCACATTCCTGACCCTGCGGGCGGCCTTTCCTTTCCACTCTCCGCATCCGCTCCACAGCCCACTTCCCCTGACACAACACACACACACACACACACACACACACACACACACACACACACACACACACACACACACGCACACACACAAACACA
>JBBJLR010084272.1:0-10564 GCA_037577145.1 Brachypetersius gabonensis | reverse complement strand
GGTAGTTGTGGAAGGGTATGAATACTTTTGGACATGCCACTTTTTGCATAATTGTACATAAAAGCTGAGAAATGTTTGAATGGGGTATGAATAATTTCGAGGCTCACTGTATATGCACAGTAACATGTTGCACACAGTAATATTGTGCCAGAAATATTGCACCTATTGTAAGTTCTTATGCTGACCTTGCCGATATTGTAGAATACATTTCATCTGGGGAGGTGGAGTAATATTTTTTATTTCTCAGAGATTTTGGTCCTGTCCAGGTCTTCGGTGTGAGTCGCTTTTATGCATCCTCAAGTCGTGGAAACAATTCCAGGTTATATTAATCCTGTGTGAAGGAGAAGTTAAAATAAGTGACATAAAATGACATAGAGGCTAGATTTGATATAGTGATTTTGATTGTTGGTGGTACATTCTCAAGCTAATTAAAATGCCGTTGACACATTGCATTCATCAAAACAATGGCAAAATTTTCTACTTTCTTATCCGATCAGTCAAAAATACTACCGATATCCTGTGGAAGAATTACACTGCCTTACCTCCCAAAGGAAAAGTAATAACATTTAAATAGTACTTACGACCTGCTTGTGTTAGATCATTCCAGTAACACTTAGGCATACTGCATTAACTACCGTTTCTTTAACTGTCAATGGTGTTTTATATGATTCCGCTAAGGTGCTTCAGCAGTACTGCCTTATGTTGTATCTGCACCCAACTGATCTCATCCCTGACTCTCTGCACTCTGTTTCATTCAGCCATTCAGTATCTGATTAGTGTATAACAGTGGGCAGTGAAAATATTCTGCAGTGCACTTTCTTAAAGATGTGTTGTTTCTCTGTAACCCGTTTTCAGCTCACTGATAAGTAGTTCTGGGTGCTTGACTTGAAAGCACAGCAAAATGTGATCTTGAACATGATTGAAGCTCATGGACCAACCTTCTTTTCCACTTTTCACCAAGATACACCCTCATTTTCCTAGTGCACTTGGTGCCCCCACCTCAAACATCCTAGTTTCCTCATTTCGTTTCTGCTGCAGCCAGTGATCTGAGAGAATGGGAGCGTTCAAAGGTCATCAGACACTGAAAGGAAGCTGTTTGGACATGAAAGACTAGGTTTTTGAAAAACATGTGAAGCCTCTCTGCTAATACTGCACTGACCGATTCTGTTCTGTCCAGGACTAGTTGCTGAAACAGGGGTGTTGTTCGCCGAAGCAGTGAGAAAAGCCCCAGCAGCACAACTTGCAGTGACGCCAACCCCTGGGGCCGAGAAGGTAAGACAAATCCCCTGCACCACCTGGGCTTTTTTAGTTGGCAGTTTAGATCAGCTGACAATACTGATCAGATACAAGCATTTAATTGCAAAGCTTCTATTTGAAATGGCTCTAAAGTGCTTGCTTTTGTCGTTCATGTCCTTCAGAAGCATAAGCATGGCATATAACAGAATTATATTTCTTAATGTGTAATTTGATTCATTTAGATATCAAGAATAAATCAGGAAAATAAGACCCAAACAATGACCAGTGTGCACTGTGCTCTTCACTGTTGTACCTATAGTTATTACCCACAGAAATGTTCTCTTTCTCCGTCTGAAATTACGTTTAAGAGCTTCTGATGTTCTATGAATATGGCGAACAGATGGTTGGGTAATAAAAGCATGTGTTCAGGCAGTAAATAACACAGTAGAATGTCTCTCCAGAACTCTGTTTAATATGGGGTAAAAGCGAATGGGGACAGATGTGGATGAGAGTGTCCTTGGAAAAATGTTTGGTGATCTCACCAACAACCTTCATCCAGACTAAAAGGAAACATGCATTTTACAGCAATTGCAGAGGTTGTCATCCTAAATCATTTCACAAAACCTGTCCAGTTTACAGAAAATTACTTGGAGCGAGACACTTGAGCTGGTGTTCTGTTCTTTGTGACTTTTATAGAGTAAAAAAAATGTTCCTCAAAGGCCTTAGTTTACCATACAAGATGCTGCTCAGGATCCTTGCAGATCCTTATGATCCTTATATAAAAAGACTTTAAAAAAAATAAAATAAGGCCTTGAAAGTTTTTTTCCTATAGCAGGGGACAGTGTGTACCCAAAAGGCCTATGCATGCCATAGAAATAGGACAAATAGTTTTGTATGTGCATAGCTGGTGCGTAGCAGGGAGACTGGTTTCCTTTAAAACCGCGAGTATAGAATGGGTAAATGCAAATTCAGTGAGAGACGGTTGGAGGATGAAAAGTACCGTGGCTGGTAGAAAAAGGCTACTAATGTTTTTCAAGTGCGATGTGTCCTTGTAAAAAAATGTCATCAAACTGGCAACAATGGGCTCTAACACCATAGACTCCCATATCAGGGGAGAGAAGCACAAGTGTTTTGTCAACAGTCGGACAACAACCGTCCCTATTCAGTTGTTTGCCAGTACTGCAAGTACAACCTCTACAGACAGGCCTACATCCGCTTTGGCAGTGTCTCCAGATCCCACGCCTTCAGTACGTTCGCCTCAACCGACACACTGAGAGCAGAAGTGCTATGGGCTGTGCTGTCCCGGTATCTGGGATCAGAGTACATGGGCCACTCCACCATTGAAGACTTACAGGAGAATTTTAAGGTAAGCCATTCAGTAACATTTAAACTAATTAACGAACCCATGATTTTTAAATATCCTCGTTATATCCTTCCATGTGTTTGCAAAATAGCTTGGCAATAAATATGGCTTTCCCATTCAATCAGTTGGCAAGGCAAGATATCTGCTGGTAAATTATAGGAATAAGAATAGAACAGTACTGAATGTTATTGTTAAATGATGCTTTTCTTTTTTCAGAGTTTTAAAACTCTCCAGCCCAGTTGGAAAACATATTTTCTTTGATGAGCCCAGAGACATTTCAAGATTAAATTAAAATGATTGCACATTTCTGGTATCATAGGAAAACTGGGTTATAAATCACTTTCCTGTTCTAATTGTGATTCTAGTTGTGTATTGACATTGTTGTTCTGCATCTTATCTAATTACAGGTGATGTAATATTCCAGCAGTTTGATAATCTCCTTCATCACCATCCAGAGTTGCTGTCTTTTTGCATCAAAAAGTTAGTGGGACTTACCTTGCCCTCTGGATGTTCTGCAAGAACTTGCTGCTGCTGTCCCATGAGCAAGCCAAGGTGGAACGAGAGTTTTCCACAAATAAAGGGGTGGAGAGCTGCAACTTATCAGAGGAAACAGTTGTTCCACAGAGGCTTATATGTGACCACGTCAGAGTGTGTGGGGGAGTAACCAAAGTGCCTCTGACCAAAGAGGTGATAAGTTACTGTGTCACTATATAACATACCTTGATGAAGAGAAACAAAAAAAAGGAAAAAAATGAGCAAAAGGAAAACATGTGGAGGAGGAACTTAAGGAACTCAAGAGGAAGAGAGCCTCATTGGAATGTGTTTGCAAGAGTTTACAAAAGGACGCTGACCACAAGAAGCAGAGAGTACCACTGGAACCAAAATGGCAACATTAATTACGGAGTCCAATACTCTGAGACGACAAGCGAAGGGGAAGAAGGAGCAGTCTCCTAACACATCAACAGTGAATTGGTAGAAACTCGTTTGCTTTCTGTGCCATAATATTTTATCATTAGAAGGCTGTTTTATGTTAGAGCTGTTGCTCCAATAAATATGTGCCTTGATGGCCAACTAAATTCTAGGCTATTGTGTTTTGTTTTGTTTTTTTGCCGCCTTGAATTATTCTTCTTAGGGGCCTTGAAAAGGTCTTAAAAGTCATTCAATTTGTATATCAAAAATGTGCAGATACCCTGGCTGCAGGTTTTTACCACATCTGGTGACCCAGACACAGATTACACGTTCAAACAAAAGTTGCACTAAGCTGTCTGCTGAGGACAAGTTGGTAAAAGTTCATCATAACTCGTCTGAGGTTTGCTTTATTAAAGTCCACCAACATGATGAGTTCTGTGTCTGGGTGTTTGTTTTGAGTCACGCCAAACACATCAAGTAATTCATCTGTGTCCCCGTGAGATGTGGATGTAGATTGGTGTGGTGACCAAGCTGAACTCAAGAGGCAAGTAAAAACAGACTCCACCTTTAGATGTGTTGACTTCTGCCATTCTGTCCGTGCAGAACTCAGAGAAAGAGTTTGATGGAGTCACCACTTGATCAAGCACAAGGGGAGACAGCCATGTCTCCATGAAACAGCCAACTTGTAGGTCCAGAGAATGACTCCTGGATTTTTTTTTTTTTTTTTTGCTTGGCACTGTGGGGCTTCATGGCTGCATCCTAGTTCACACCCACATTTCACAGTATCTCAAGTGGCCCCAATTGATACTACTAAACTCGTTGGTATGAAAAGACAGTAAAATGTAAATTAAATACTAAATAAACACACAGACTTCATAGAGCACTCCATAAAGCATCTGAATGTAGCTGCACCAATCTAAGGACCTTTAATTATTATATCACATTATATCACAACTGAATCTGTACCCGCCCGAGCCCATTACCCGTCCGTACCCGTGATAAATTACACACAAATTAAACACATTCTATTGAAGCACACGGCAGGACTGGCTTCCCAGGAGGCTTTGCGTGTAGAGTAAGTGGCCGGTTGGTTGTTTTTCTGTGTTTAGAGGGGGGTAGATGTTGTTATTTAGTATTAGAAATGATTTATGGTGAGTGTGTGTATGTGTGTTAGTTGTGTTAAATAGTGAGTCCTTCTCAGCAGTTTTTTCTTAATGAATGGTGTGTCTTTCCATTTTTCTCTGTCAAGCTTGCCAGGTTACAGTACTGTTGATTTGCTACCTGCCCGTGTGTAATGACTGACCCACGTGCATAACCTGCCCGTAAAATTTCAGAATATTAAAATCCACCCGTTTCAGCAACTATCTACGGGTACCTGACACAGTGCAGGTTCTTGCTTACACATTACATTTGTAAAAAGAGTTTTGGTTTTCATCAGCCCTTTGGGATCCCCAGATAGCCCTAATTTCTTTTCCTGTGTTGCGAGTTGGGTCAGAGGAAAAATGTTGGGGGTCTTCGATGATCAGCTGATTAGTCTGAGAACCACTGGCTTAAGAACCCTCCATTGAAGGGTTTCATGGAACCAAAAGTGGTTCTTCTATGGCATCTTGAAAATAACCCTTTTAGCACCTTTTTTTTAAGGGTACAGCTGATAAACTGCTCTGTCTATCTGATTGAAAAGGGAAGTTCTGCTGATAAATTCTCGGTCAAGAGCTTATCTAATAATCTTCACTTGATACAGGGATGAAACGATCTCTGTTGTGTGGTTTGCTCTAAAGGAAATGGTGAGGAGCAGTCGATGAGGACATATTAGAACAGCACTGACACATAGGGCTAGTGTTCAAGGTGAGCCACAGTCACACAGCAGCACAACCTGTCCCAGAGTCCTCCATGGTTGAAGCTTGACTCCTCCCTCCATATCCCTGTGTCTCTGCACACTGGCCTACTTTATGAGTCACTGCTTCTTCATTAAGTACCTTATCCCCTCTGGAGTGGGGGATTGTAAAAGTAAATTACATGTCAACCTCTCTGACCATTCCACAGAATGCAGAAGGGTGGGTTGAGGGGAAGGTCATCGGGGGACAATGTTGCTTAATACAAGTTCAATGGCATTAGATTTAAGCACCTGCTGTTTTTTTTTTTTTTAACCTAAGCAGGATGCTCAGAGAAACGTGGGTAATTAGAAGGAAGTATGCTTTCTGTTTGAAATACAGGTCATGAAGATGAGCATGGGCTGAACTGTTCTACACACAGCTATAATTCCTTTCATTTTGTGTTGGTAAAGATGCAGGATTCTCTCGATGATCAAGGCTATGCTGTGGTAAATCCTGGTGGGTAACTGGAGTGGTGTGTAAGGCTCAGTGCTGGAAATGGTCTCGGCCAGGCTGTGGTTTGCCTTGCACATCCAGATGTCTTACGGAGTGATGCAGCACTGTGATATAAATGGTTTGACCTCACACAGATGGTGGCTGACAGCAGCCAGCACAGTGAAGCCTGGCTTGACTGAGTGAGTGTGCGATTGCATGCGATTGTAAGTCTATGATAATTTTTTTTCCCCCATGTAGACGCTCAGAGATATTGTACTAACCAGATTCATCCACTTATATCAATGAAGAAGAACAAACACATTGCCCTTTTTTGACACAAAAAAGGACAATTTAAATTTGATTTGATTATAACAGCTTTAAAGAACTTTACTTATTTAAGAGCCTGAAATTGAAGAACTTATCAATGTAATGCCAAAATAAGCATCTGCAGTTTATTAGAATTGTTTTGAAGGTGGAAGCTTGCCAATGGTTAGTAGATCTGTCAAGATTTCTCAGTCAGGTTTTGTTTTTGAAAAATATAGTAAATGGACTACACATATGCCAAGTTTTACATTCTCTATACTTCAAGAACTTCAGAAGTGGTCTGCCTTCAAATAGTAGGGCTTGAGTAATGCTATTAGAAGTTATGTCTTCTACGTCTAGAATGAGTTGACACCTGAAGACTAGAGCTAGATGCTTCTTCTCTGGGAGAACCCTGCAAACTCATGCAATATTACACAGTTATATAAATGCTTGAATCTTTGTCAGAAGATTATACAGGTTTAGATTAAAAAAACAATGTTTTGCTATTCTGCTGTTGTTGGTTTTGGTGCTTCATTTTTGCACAAATGTAAACAGTGATATCTTCAAGCAAAGTTATCTAGTCTGCGCTTACATGGAAACTGATTGTAGGAAGCTGAAGAAAACATAGTTTTACGATTCATTATGAATTCATTATATTGCACCATAAGAGCAATGAATTATCATTAATGGTTCTAATAGCAATAGTAATAATTATATTAGCAATAAAAATGAGATCTTTTAGGGTTTGTTTTAGTGTTGGTTTTCCTTGCCCTCTTCATTATGGCTCTGACTATTCTTAGCCTAGCTTGGAGTGTGAAATAATTATTGTATGTGCTAGGATGAAAATTAATGTGTGTGTTTCACTGCGCAGGCATCACATATCATTGCACTGCACTGAGGGCATACATAATCAACTGATAGGACGGTGGCAGGGAGATATTCCAATTAAAGAATGCCCATGTTGCCACTTCCATGCTGTAATTATGGGGGAGGAAATGTGGCTTCAGTGCACATCCTATACAGTTCATTAGGTGCGGAATAAACGTGTATAGAGTACAAACAATTACAGCAGAAAGATGGTTGCGCGTCATGAAACTACCTTGTCCACTGTATAAATATTAAGGTTTAAAAAAAAAATGAATCATCATTCATGTCTGAAGTTCTATTTTGGAATGTTAGGGTCGGTTATAATCATATTCAAGAGAGTATGTACTCATGTTTTTGGCCAAAAGGCATTTTGAGCTCTAATGTCCTAATAGGAAATGCAACAGAACTGTATTTTTTTTCAAAATTTTTGACCCAGTTTAGAGATTCAGTAGGTAAGACCCCCCCTATCTCACAATACCCCCAACACTGGGAGGGTATGTGCTTCTTCCAGATCATATGAAACCAGCCACTGCATCTTTTCATACGGCTGTGAACGCAACGCCATTGTTACATGCATTACATCGTTGGGTGAGAATGACAGCCGGCAACTCTGCTGGCAGGTGCCTGTGCAGGATATGTTGTGCTGAGTGATGGCGAGAGAGGCGGTCATCCTATCAATTATAGCAGAGGTCCCCAGCCACTGGGCCACAGACCGGTATCGGTCCATGAGTTCTTTGGTACCGGGCTGCACAAAAAGACAGAATAAAAATATTTTATTGATGATCAGGGTCTGAAAGATCTTTCATTTTGAAAATGTCATTTGATGTCGGTCACGTGAAATGGTAAATCAAACATTTAGCCCACAAGCGAGCAGAAATGAGTAAAAAACAAATGTCAGCGGAATGATGAGTTGTGTTTTTACATCCTTTGTTTTTAGTGGTATCTGTACTGGTCCGTGAAAATATTGTTTTACATGAAACTGGTCTGTTGCGCAAAAAAGGTTGGGGAGCGCTGAATTATAGGGCCAACTCAGTTGTGCCATATATTAGCCCAGTATATTATTCCAATAGCCCCAATCCCATCACTAAATAGCAGTTTGTATGGAGTGAATTTTGAACTGGTCATAAGTGGAGTTTCATGAACTAGCTAATCAGAGTATACCTATGATTACATTTTCCACATACCCTTTCTGATGAGTAAATTCAACCGCTTTCAGGTGTTTCTCAGTTGCACACATAATGTTTGTTATAATCTCCATTGAAAGACATACAATGCAATTCTTTGGAGCCCCCGCAAAGAAACCCACCATGCCCAGTGCTAAGCATCAACTACAGGGGGAATGTCCTGATTTGAACATCAGTATCTAACCTCACTAATGCTCTTGTCATCAAATCCAGTCAAATCCTGACAGCAGTGTTCTAATATGTAATGTTACTGCAGCAACACCCTGCATTTCAGAAGAAACGCTGCTTGAGCATACACTGATCAGCCATAACATTAACATCACCTGCCTAATACGGGCTCCTCTTGTGAGGCCAAAATAGCTTGGACACCACGAGACTTCTGAAGGTGTGCTGTGGTATATGGCACCAAGGTGCAGCAGCAGACCCTTTAAGTTCTAAAGATTGTGAGGTGGGCCTCCATGGATGGAATCGTTTGATTGTACTGAAATTTGTGGGATTTAGAGGGCAACTGTTTGTCATGTTCTTCAAACCATTCCTGAATATTTGTTATAGTGTAGCAGGGAGCATTATCATGCTGTATGAGGCCACTGGCAGTAGAGAATACTTTTGCGATGAAAGGGTGCTCTTGGTCCGCAGCAATGCTTTGGTAGGTGGTGCCCAAGGTCTCCCAGCAGAACATTGCCCAGAGCATCACACTACCTCTGTCAGACTGGGATTTGATCCCATCCTGATGCAAGGTAAGCAATGCACACACACCCAGCCATCCACAAGATAAAAAAAAAAAATACCTTGATTAATCAGACTAGGCCACCTTCATCCAGTGTTGATGCTCACATGCAGTTTTCTAGCTTTTTTCTCCAGCATAGCACCTCTGACCAGTTTGTAGCTACAAATCTTTCTATCATAGGTATCATTAACTTTTTCAGCAGTTTTCACAGTAGCTTCGAACTGTCGGCTTGGACCAGGCAGGCTGGTCTTTGCTCCTCATGCACATTAGTGACCTTTCGAGCCCATGACCCTCTCGCCAGTTTACCAGTCTTTCTTTTAATCACTTTTGATAGGAACTCTCCGCTGCCTCCAACAGAATACCAGACTCTGCGTTTGGGAGGTTTTCCGTCCCAGTCGTTTTGCCACCACAATGTGGCTTTTGTCAGAGTTTTTCTGCATCCAACACAAGACCCGACTGTTATAGACTGCTGCCTATTATTTTCCATCGTTGACAGGTGCCGTTATAATACGAAAATAAATGTCATTCACTTCACCTGTCAGTGATATTAATGTTGTGGCTGATCTATGTATAGTTCTGCTGTTTGGATCATGAATTAGCTCTTCATGTAGCGCGCCACAGTTAGAGTCCGCTTACCTGTCACCAGCTGCTCCGGGATTGACCTTGTGACGGAGTGACAGCTCTATTTGGCCTTCACCAAAAATGAGCAAACATTTTCATCATGTTTCAAGAACAGGAAAGCGAAGATGGACATGAACACAAACCTCATCATTATGCATGAGTTTTCCCGCCGACAGCGCTGTGGCAAACGTCATAGATGTGTTTAGTGTGTTATGATGATGCTTCATCTGCATTTGTTGCTGAACTTCGCGTCTCTGGTTTGCAGAAGAGAGAGCGGGACTGATTTAGCGTGGTTTTAGCACGGCAGAAACATGACAGAGTGCTGATCCTATCTGGCTTGAAAACGTGTGGTAACCACAGTTAGCTGCTGCTGTCACCACAAAGGCATATCAGCACAAAGGCAGGATACCAGTGAGTCCCGTGGGAGTGGGCTGAGAATTTGGCAGGTGAATCATCTCTTCTGTATCATCATCTCCAAACGATGCACAGCTGTGCTTAATTTCTACAAGAGACGAAAAGATAAAACCATCTGTGCTGATCAAAACTGTTCACCGACCTTGGCATAGTTAGGCAAGTATAAAAAATCTAACCTGCCAGGGTAGAAAGGAAGACAGAAATTAAAATTAAACTATACAAAAAAATTTAATTAAAGATGGCAAACTTTTTTTGGTTGCATA
Source organism: Brachypetersius gabonensis (assembly GCA_037577145.1). Taxonomy (NCBI): domain Eukaryota; kingdom Metazoa; phylum Chordata; class Actinopteri; order Characiformes; family Alestidae; genus Brachypetersius; species Brachypetersius gabonensis. The sequence continues at coordinate 371 of JBBJLR010084272.1, read as the reverse complement.
AAGGAAATAAAAGACTATTACAGAACTTAATTCTTTTCAACTCTAAAACCTTCTTTCAGGTCCAAAAGGTGCCATCAATAAACTGTCAGGTTTAATTTACATTTACAGAATTTGGCAGACGTCCTAATCCAGAGCGATTTACAGTCATTAGTTACGGGGACAGTCCCCCTGGAGCAACTGAGGGTTAAGTGTCTCGCTCAAGGACACAATTGTAGAAAGTGCGACTTTGTGGTCATTGGGTTCACAGGCAAGTGTTTTACCCACTAGGCTCCTACCAGCCTGTCTACTGCCACACAGAGATGTTCACAAGTCATTTTTACTAAGTCCAAGTCAAGTCTCAAGTCTTTGTGCTCGAGTCCAAGTCAAGTCTC
>JBBJLR010084251.1:0-10565 GCA_037577145.1 Brachypetersius gabonensis | reverse complement strand
TAAAGGTGCGATTAATCGCGAGTTAACTATGGCAAACATGAGATTAATCGCGATTAAATATTTTCATCTACTGACAGCCCTAATATATATATACACGTGTATGTGTGTGTGAGTGTGTGTGTGTGTGTGTGTGTGTGTGTGTGTGTGTGTGTTTGTACATCCAAGTGTATGAATGTAGTTCAGGTGTACAGGTGTAAATGCAATTTACAGAAAAGCAACCATAACAGGTTAAACACAGCAAATAATGACTCAAATCTAAAAATACACACGGAAAGCAGAAAAGGCAAAACTCATTTTAATGAGATAATGTCGCCATAATGAGAAATGGCGAGGAGACACTGAATATCACCTGTTGAGTGTGTTAATAAAGTGATACGTGTGTATGAACCTGGTGTGTGAGGTCACTGACCCGGGAAGTTAAAGCGGTTGTCACGAGGCCACTTGGGCGAGGGGTTGGGGGGCGGGGTGGCGCTGCTCGGGGGGTTACTCTGGCTAGAGGCAGCGGGTGAGGAGGGTGTGGAGGAGGTGGTGGAGGAGGGGTTACTGCTGGAGTCCAGCTGGCTGACAGATGAAGTCTGGTCCTGAGAAGAAAACCATGTTTTATTATATATTATTGTATTAATGTCAATAGCATGGTAATTATATCATCCAGCACTTTTAGCTTAAAATCTCAACTTCTCTACTGCTAACAGTGTAGTAAATAGAATCTCCATCCCCTTCAGCTTCAAACAATCTCAACTTCCCTATTAATAAACCGCAGTCTCTCTACTACTAATAGTGCAGTAATTACAGCATAAAGCACTTGTGGCTTCAAATCTCAACTTCACTATAAACTTTCAACTTCTCTACTATTAATAACATTGTTATTACATGAAATAAAACACTGTCTTAGAATTTCAACTTTTCTACTACTAACAGTGTAGTAAATATCATCTCCATCACTTTTAGCTTAAAACAATCTCAACTTCTCTATAAATAAACCTCCTTCTCTCTACTATTAACAGAGAGGTAATTATAGCATAAAGCATGTTTAGCTTAAAATCTCAACTTCTCTATGAATAAACCTCAGTCTCTGTACTATTAACAGTATAGTATTTATCACCTCCAACTTCTCAAATTTACTCAGGATTTAAATAATGTGAATCTAATGGGACATATTAAAGACTTCGCCAGGCAAGAAACTGAATCTGGGGAGAAGAGGAACGTTTCAACACAACAATAAACTCAAAATAACTTCAGTCGAAAGAAAAAAAGAGGAAGTGATGATGTTTGAATGGTTCAGCTGATCTTTTGGCTTCATTGTCTTTGACACTGATTATAAAATCAGAAGTACCCTCATAACGACTTGGAAGCGAAGACGCCTAGCAAAGAGGAACGGGTCAAAATTGAACCATAATCCTGCAAATAGAGAATTAGCTCTTATCGCAGACATTCTAAAGCTGTAATTTGTTTATTTGTTATTAATCTGAGGTGTTTGAAAACTTTTCCCACATATTTTCCCATATTTTATTTTAAAATATCTTTGTTAGCATTTATGAATACAGACTTTTTGGTTAATATTTATAAGCGCAAATTGAAATACAGAGTTTTGGGGAATTTTCAATATTCATAAAAAAAAATAAATATTTAATTAGAATATTTCAATCGTATATAAGGGGGTCTAATGCTGCAAATTTGATGAAGATGAAAAAGTGAAGAGATCCACATAGACAACGATTACACGCAAGACTCCGCCCACCACTAGTGATGTCACAGGTTCTCGCTACAAGACCAGCAGAGTTTAGGCACCGGTTCGGTGCTTGTTTTAAGAACCGGCACCATTTTTTTTTCTGTGGAAAAGCGCGGCACTGGTTTCAAAATTGGGAACCGGCACAGAACCGGCACGGGAACCATTGCAGTGGAAAAGTGTATTCTTGGTGTTGAAAGAGATTCTTTATTTTAAGTGTCCTGTTTCTTTCTTCTCTTACCTTTTTGTTTACGATCTTTGGTAAAGTTCCAAACTGTGACGGCTGCGAGAGTCGGTCCTCCTTGTTGTTGATGTCTGGAACTGACCCGGCTCTTCTCACTGTTGGAATGGACACTGTGAGAAAAACATACTGAGCTCCAAGAAATCAAACACGTTCTGAGATCCTCGTCAAGTCCATCAGATTAAATCTTACCAGGGAAGGGCAGCTTGCACTGATGTGCGTCTTTGGTACACTTGTTGTGGCACTTTAACCTGCAGGTGAGAAAAGAGCCGTTAGCTTATCCTGCGAACGATCAGGAGGTGTGGTTACACCGTCAGGGCTTCTGTGACTTACTTGCAGTTTTTGCACTTTACGCCGAACATCAAGTTCTTTTTGCACACCTCGCAAGTCTGAGACAGCCATGACTTGGTGGAGAATCTTAAAAAAAAAAAAAATTAAAAAAGGGTGAAACCTCCCTTATTTTACCTCCTTTACTTTGCACACGAACCAAAGAGGGTTAGATCATCTCACCTGTGTGAAAACGTCAGACCGAAGTCCCTCCGTACGCCCTGTGGAGAATTCTTTGGGACCACTAGAAAGAGAGAAAGTCAGGAGGAATGTGGTTTTGAATCGACTTTCTACCCCACTGCAGAGGGTGAAAAACATTAATGTAATCAAATCAAATATTAAACCAAAGCTGTTTGCCACTTCAGGGTATTCAGGTTTTATCTGGTTTAGAGTCCAGAGCATTATAGCAGCTGTAAAGTCTATGTGTCTGAATACAGTGTCTTTAAAGTCCTTGTTGGTGTAATGGTCAGGCGTCCCATTACATTTGTCTATATAATATGGACAAAAGTAATGGGACGTCTGATCCCCGCATAAACTGCACAATATATATATATATACATACACCCAAGTTAAAAACTTATGAAAGCAATAACATAGGAAGAAAGCATTGTTTTGTGTAGACTGCATCCTACCTCTGTCCGAGACGTGTGTGGGTGTGTTGGGTAGAGTGTTCGGGGTCCGGGCAGAGAACAGCGGTGAGCGCGAGGGCGAATCTTCATAGCCATTCCCTCCACCGTTCACCTGCACGTTTAGGAGAGGCTTCTTCTTCCCATTTCTGACAGTGTATAAAACAATAGTGATGCACATTTTACACAGACACACTCCCACACATTACCAAAGCAACAACGAGTTCAACGAGTTCAGTTCACGGTCAGTAAGGCCCTGAATCTTTCAGTGAGGAGTCTGTGTTTTCCTAATAATCTTGTTGTGCACAGTGAGAGTAACACGCTGTTCTGGATGCCACAGAGTCTGGAGGTCTGGCCTTAGAGACTTCTGGTGGTAAATACAGAAGCTGGAGCAGCGATTTGTCCGACCTAAACCACAAAGGCCTATCAAAAGAAAATGCCCATCATATCCCCCTATCTCACCACACTGTACATTAATGTGATGAAACACAACAGTCTATAGACACCATAGCAGCTGAGTCCAGAAACGTCCCTGTAACTAATGACTGTGAGACTGTCTCTGTAACTAATGACTGTGAGACTGTCTCTGTAACTAATAATTGAAAGTCACTCTGGATAAAGGCTTTACCTTAGTGCAGTCATAACAACTCTAACTACCCATTTGTACAGAACCCAACATCACTGGCAGCCACATTTTGACAGTGCAAAGAAAAATCCCCAGAACTAATTTCAGACAATTAGTTCACTGTACCAAATAAATTTTCAGAAAAGCCTCTTCTGCGCTCTGATCGACCACTAAACCTTATTATATGCGAATAGAATTCAATTAAAAAGCATATAAAATCTAAAATTTCGACAATAAAGCGCGCTAAATTACAATGTGGTGACAAATAAAATACAAATAGGAATGAACATGTCAACAATATCATCATGAATAAAACATTTAACAAATGTATCCAGCAATGCTTCCAAATCATATGAGCCTGGATAAACTCTCCATGATGAGCGGTTCTCACGCTGTGCTGTTATAACACTAGCCTTGACCTAAATCATAATACACAATATATATTAACATAGGACCCTCTATATAGAACATATTAAGCATATAAAAAATGTGGGGCCGGGTAAATTCAATATAAATGTTCCTTTGGGTGCATTAAGTGAATTCGATTCAACATTTTGTCTTTTGGGCACCATTTTTGCAACCTAAACTTAAAATCTGAACCTGTCCCAAGTCTGACCGACATTTAAGCAATAAAGTCTGAAGCAGACAAATATTTCAGTTTCTTTGTAAGTTTCCTAATATATTACACTGCATTGCAATCATTTGGCAGATGCAGCAACTAACAACAGGAGGACATATTCAAATTTCAGGACAATGTGGGAATCAGAGGAGACTATTAAGTACTAAATCTAAATCAATATAAAGTAAAGTAGCTCCATATAGTCACACACAGCACAACACTCAGTGTGAGCAGTGTGAAATTATTTCTCTTAATCCATTTAACCCACTCACCACGTAAAGCAGGGGGCTGACACCAACGAGGGGCACCAGGGAGCAGTGCATGTGGACAGTACCTTGCTCAAGGGTACCTCCGTGATGGCACTAGCAGTTGGGATTCGATCTCACAACCTTCTGATTGCAGGGGCAACTCCCTAACCACTAGGCCACCAGCTGAGTAGTGAAAGAACATTTGTGCATTAGCATTAGATGCTCTCTGAACAGATGAGGAGGTTTTTGAAGATTGCTCCTGCAATCGGAAGGTTGTGGGTTCAAATCCCAAGCCTACTAGGCACCCTTGAGCAAGGTACTGTCCCGACACACTGCTCCCCGGATGCTGCGTTCCTGGCTGCCCGCTGCTTCACTTGGTGAATGGGTTAAATGGGTTAAACGCAGAGAAAGAATTTCGTGCTGTTGTGTGTGACAAAAAATGGTCACTTCGTAGTGCTGCTGCTGTCGGCTTAGGCAGCTCATTCCACCAGTGGGGAAGCACAAATTAGGAGAGTCTGGACTGGATTTGCTTTGAGCGAAGGAATCATAATTCTGTGTCTATGCTGGACCTACTTGTTGGCCGGGGGCTCATCCAGCTGGGTGTGGCTCCTGCTGCGGTTGATGGTCGGCAGGAGCTGTCGCAGCCTGTTGGAGGGGGGCGGGGGCGTGCGAGGGGGCTTCAGCAGGGCGCTCCTATTGGTGGGTGGTGTCAGGGGAGGAGTCGACGCCGGGCCCAGCGGCCAGTGACCCAGCTGGGACGAGGACTGGAACGGGTCGGCCAGGCCGTTGGAGGAGTACAGAGCAGGGCAGTCCAGCGAGGGCACGGCGGACACAGAGACGGAACGAGGACCGCAGCTGGGCAGAGGAGGTTCTACTATCCAGGGAATCCCGTCATCTTTAATCTCCCGCCCTGCAGCAGCGACAACACAGATCCATTAACTTCTGTTAGAAGATATTTTGAATGTCATGTCATTACGCATCCTGAGGCTTTAGACTGTAAAGCTCAAACAATCTAAACATAACACTGGTTCTAAAATATGATATACACAAACACAACAGTAATTGAAAGTGTGTCTGAATCACTCGGTTCTTCTACAGTCTCGGCGCTGATTTTGGTGCTAACGTTTATTTTCATGTAGCTTCAAGGGTTTAGTTAGAAACTCAGCGACTCGGCTGACGGTCTTTAGTTCTGCTTATAACTTTCTGCATATTAATCTGTTGTTTGTTTGTTGTACATGTAGATAGTAGGGTCGCCAACACTCACACATCAGTGAGACGAATATGAAAATAATAGTATTATTACAATGAATGAAAAATTATAATGAAAAATATACATGAATTTAGTTTATCTCTAGAACCATTGAAGGGAGGAAAAACTGATGTGATTTTCTGAATCAGCAAAACTTTTGAAAACATCAAAAATTGCAATGAAACAGAACTTCCATAAAAAGGTGTACCCAGTGTGATGTAGTAATGCAGCATTATTAACTGCTTTATAAACTGGAAAAACTGCTTTATAAACTGCTTTATAAACTGCTAAAAAATAAACTGCTTTACTATTTTTAACTATAAATAATTTATTGTGCATTGGTGCATTTCATTGTATGTTCCATAGTATGCATGTTTATTCCTTTATTCTACACTTTCAGGTGAGTCTTTTCACTACGTTTATCTGTTCACTGCAGCTGTATATTAGTAAAGACTCATGTAGGAAAGTGTGTTTCATTCCTCATTGGGTAAATGCGCTATTCTCTGTAATGTTTAAGGTAATGATGGATCATTTTGCAGAAAAAACAGGTATTACACCTCGAGATTCAAATCACTTACATTTATAAAGTGGAAAATAAGCACAAAGTGCAGTTTATACAACATTTAAGTTTCTCTAACTAGAGCTACTTGTGCACCTGTGTGAGACTGACCTGAGTCAGTGGCGCTCTTTAGGCATGAGAGGGCAGCAGTGATGCGGGAACACTCGTCAGTGCTGGAGCCCAGTCTCCTCATGGTCTCCTGAACCTGAGAACCTGACATCTGCAGCAAGGCATCCAGAGACAGCTTCACAGGTACTGCCTGAAGGAGAGAGACAGACAGAGACAGAGAGAGAGAGAGAGAGAGACAGACAGAGACAGAGAGAGAGAGAGACAGACAGAAACAGAGAGAGTGAGACAGAGAGACAGACATAGATAGAGAGAGAGAGGCAGAGGCAGACAGAGAAAGTGGGGAAGAGAGTAAAACAGAGAAATGAAATTAATATTAATGAGTAATATTTTGAGTATTCTGACCCATATTCTTTATATTACTTGATATATGCACACATATATATATATACACACATAGTTCAGCAGAATTTAAGTTCAAATGGAAAAATGATCAAACAACTTCCTGTGGGCCCTCGACTCGTTCAACAGACTCACAGCTCAGGAAGTGGAGGATTAAGGGGAGGTTTATGTAACACAGTCGAGTTTCCAGAAAAGTGATTCTTCAGCTCTGCAGGGACCCGCAGGAAAGGGGAAGATAAATGTTTTCTAGATAAAACTCCCTCATTCCCCGTTAGTGAATCTGGAAGAAATCGCATTTCTCCAGCCTGACGGGGACGAGGCCTCGGGTTCAATCCAGCAGCACACACTCGCGCACACACTCTCGGGTCTGACCAGTGTGAACATTTGGTGTTCACCAGTGTGAACATTTATCTAACATTTAGTGATTTTTTTATTCATCCAACTGGGGCAGCTGGTGGCCTAGTGGATGGAGAGTTGTCCCTGCTATCAGGAGGTTGTGGGTTTGTATCCCAGGACTGCTAGTGTCATCACTGAGGTTCTATTAAGCCAGGTACCGTCCCCACACTCTCCCCGGAGGCCCCTAATTGGTGGCAGATCCCCCGCTTCACTCGGTGAACAGGTTAAAGAGCCACACAGACATCACATTACACTAACTTTATCCAAATGTATATTTTGAGGAAACACTCAAGCTACAGGACAGTGTATTACACAATATTCATGCGCGCACACACACACACGCACACGCACAAACCTCGAGGCAATTCCGCCTCTTTAATTTTCCTGGCATGCCGGTCAGGAATCACATCCAGGACCTTCTTTCTGGGGTTTGATTATATATTTTATAATCATGTCATTTATAACTGTAAATATTATAATGATATAAAATTACATTTTTATAGATTGTATGAGGGTATATACAAGGGTAGTAAGGCAACAGTGCTACATATATATGGATATAACACGTAAAGCTTTACATTTTAGATCTATATGCTGTAGGACAGTAGTTTTATTTACACAGTGCTTCACTGTCGGTTCTCAACATCCCACATACGTTAATCACAGATGCATTTTTAACACACACTCAACCTCTATGGCAGCGATTCTCCATCCTCAGTGATACTATACAATCCACATTTTTGTTCTCTCAACAAAAAAAAAAGGTGTGGGGCAAGTCTGAGGACCACTGAAGTTGAAGTTGAAGTTGAGGTTTATTGTCATGTGCACAGAGTACAACGAAATTCTTACTTGAACACCCTCTTCACAGATAGAACAGAAAGACATGAAAGACATGAAAGACAACACAGTGCAGCAACAGTAACTAGTCGCGGGTTGAGTTGTATAATATCTGTGAGGAGCGGCATTCAACACGTCGCCACGCTACGGCGCCGTCACTGGTTCTATAGAGAAGTAAAAAATGACCACAGTCCAGCAGGATGCTTTCTGAGAGCCAGTCCGAACTTACAGCATGAACTTCTGCTGCGCACCGATATACAGAGGGATGAGGTCAGCGTACCGGCAGCAGGTAAAAACACCCGGAATGCATCTTTACGGAGGAAATGATTCAACTGCATTACATTTAGGAGCCAAGAAATGATAGTTACATACAATAATGACATTATTCAGCTAAAATGGGACTCTCTCTGTCTATCCCCCCCGTTTCTCTCCCTCTCTCTCTCCTTCTATCCATCTCTCTCTCTGTCTATTTCCCTCTCTCTCTCTCTCTCTCTCTCTCTCTCATTCCTGTGCTCTCTCTTGTCTCCCTGGCGTCAGACTATCATCTTCAAACACGCGTGCAGCCACACACTCACACGCAGGGGTCCGCGGCGCCTCCCGGACCGACCAGGCTGTGGAGACTCTGGTCTGTGGATAGAGGAGACTTTCAGAGAACCTTCTGGAATTCTAGAAGGAAGTCCAAACCAGACAGAAAGATCTCAACTGACCAGCAGTTCCACAGTATCACTTTCCACTAAACAGACACACACACACACACCGCAAAAACACTCATTTACTGCATATTCTAATAATATGATTCATAGCCTTTGAAACCTTATTAAGGCTGGAAAACAGGAGGTGCTATAAGAATGAGAGCATCATCATCATCCAATTAGTCAATTACAACATTTTTTCTTACTTAATTAAATTCAACAATTTAATTTGCAATAGCGCAGTCTTTGACAGTTTCAAATTAAAGCTGCATTATATTGTTGGATAGTTTAATATTGTATAATTCTTCAGTGTTGAGGTAATCAGGTAATCAGTCTTCAAACAGGACTATGACGAAGACACTGTTTAACCACAAAAGTGGAAGAGATGCTGAATTCCACTGCATGCTATTCTTAAAGTGAAGATCTAGTCTGTACAATATTATGTTTATCCTAAAGTGAAGATCTAACCTGTACAATGTTATTCTTTTCTTAATATGAGGATCTAGTCTGTAGAATCCTATTTTGATCATGATGTGAAAACCCATGAGGTACAAGAGGAGGGCAGGAGCTATTTTAAGCCTCATGATGGTATTTTTGTCCTGCAAAGAAACTGTGTGTGTGTGTGTGTGTGTGTGTTTGTCTGGGGAACCACCCAAGTTACCATCAACGTGTGTGTGTGTGTGGGCGCATGTGTGTTTGTGCATGCATGTATGGTCTGAAAACAATTGCGAACATTTGTGGAGTGTGTGTGTGAGGGGGGAGGCAACAGCACCTACTGAGAGATAAATGACACACACACACAACAAGAACTGTGGTGTGTGTAGGGGGAAAAGCACCAGCACACATGATGAGGTCACAACACACACACACACACACACACACACACACACACACACACACAAACGCATGCACACACACACACACACACGCATGCACGCACACACACACACACACGCACGCACGCACGCACGCACGCACACGCACACACATGCACACGCACGCATGCACACACAAACACACACACCTGGGAGCTCATTTCCACAAATCAGGACGGAAACCGCCAACCCCGTGGACACCACCCAGCCTCCTCCAGCCCACAGCGAGATCAGGGACAGTTGCTTGCTCAAGGGTACCTAGGTGGTGCTACTAGAAGTCCTGGGATTCAAACCCAATCCGTTCTGATCACAGGGGCAACACTCTAACTACCAGGAGACCAGCTTTTAGGATCACACTAAACATGAAAGCTCTACTCAATAGGGATTAATGATACGAGCTAAAAATCATGTTGTGACCTGATTGCTTTTACACGACTGCAGTTTTATAAACACTGCGGCAAAAAAATATGGGGATAAAAACCTAATGTGAAGACTGCCATGTATTATTTTGATCAAAGTTATTCATCATTGCTGGACCGCACATATCCCCTAGTTCAACCAAATTAAAGATCAGTATCAGTTTTGTGCCATGAGTCAAATCCCCACCCCAGGTATGCACTGCAATGGATCTGAACATAAATCTATTATTGGTGCTTCTAGAAGATTGTCTTAACCCCACAACACTTGTTTTAAGCTGTAACTCAAACGATAAACATTCTGAGTGTAGCTCTTTTGTTAACACACCGTAGCAGAGACAAGCCAAGGCAGAAAACAAACAGTATAAATGGCTGCGTGTAAAAGGGCTTGACACATACCTACACCGCGACGGTGTCTGGACATGCCTTTCCAGAGTGTTTGGTGTTGGTGTAACAGTGGGGAGCAAAACCGAGCACGAGACCAAGAAACTAGGATACGTAAACAGCACCTTACTGACACACATACAGTCTCACAGTCACTAGTTACAGGGACAGTCTCACAGTCGTTAGTTACAAAGACAGTGTCACAGTCATTAGTTACAGAGACAGTCTTACAGTCATTAGTTACAGAGACAGTCTTACAGTCATTAGTTACAGAGAC
>JBBJLR010084240.1:0-10565 GCA_037577145.1 Brachypetersius gabonensis | reverse complement strand
AGAAGTTCCTCAAAGCTCATTACTGCAATTTAGTTTAAGAGAGAACCAGAGATTAGTTTTCTTTGAATTATTCAGGTGTCTGTTCACCCCCAACTGTCTGTTCATGGATGATAAAGCTCCTCCACATCGTGACACAGCTGGACTTCAGGAAGTTGGAGTGCCTCATATGGTTTGGCCATCAATGTCCCCTGACCTGAACCCTATAGAGCGCGTCTGGGACCAGTTGAAGCAGAGACTGGATGATGGTACCCCACCTCCACGTGACCTGGCAGAACTACGCGTGGCACTTGTGGAAGAGTAACGCATTTCCTCAGAACAACATCATGAGACTCGTGAGGGGCAGGAGACACCGCTGTCAAACTGTCACTGTGGCAAATAGTGGAAAAACCTGCTGCTGACACTGTCCATTTTTGTTATTTGGGGCTGTCCCTGTTATTGTCTAAATTTTTGGGGTAATAAATATTAATTAATTAAACTAATTAAAATGGTGTTTCTTCTCATACATTATTAGTAATATCAACTTTTACTTATTTCATTACAATTCAGAGCAAGTAGGACAAGCACTCATATAAATAACAATATCCCTAACTTATTGTGAGTAGTGTATATTACAAAGAACGAGTCTTTAACTACAAACATCAAACAACTTTAAAGTTAAGTTTTTGTTGTCCATTATGTTTTTTCTTCTCACCTTAGTAAAGTAAATGCCCACAACAAATTTACATAGTCCATAAAAAAGTTACTTTATATTGTTATGGATTTTTAACTCCAGTTTTGAAAATGCCTATTCCTTGTATTCTCCTGTTCCTAACGAGGGGACGATCTACTTAATCCCCTGAGAAATTATCTCTTCAGTCAGTTCAGGTGCATTAGAGAAATGTTTAAGGCAGCTGAGGTGTGTGTGGGGAGCGGCTTGTGTAAATGTGTTCACCCAGAATAGAAACACACTGTAAATACTGCACTTATCATTCCTTTATTGCAAGGTACAGTGTATTTATATTAAGAATAATACTGATTAACCTGGCTTGGTATAATATGCTAAAAATGGAATAGATTTTCTTGATTTAAATATACATTATATACTCGTTCCTAAACAAATATAGTCATTTCAGTCAATTGTAGCTGACAGTTTTGGTGTTGCATGTTTTAGTGGAGATCGGGTAAATTCAAAGCATCTTGGATTTGTGAGGAATGTGCTGTTAGAATACATTGCATTTCTCAATATGTGCTTTATACATGCAGCACCGATGTGCACTTTGTCTCATTTACAGTACGTCGTATTGATAAATGGCACAGACTGGGTTTCAGGCTTTATTTTCCTGAGACACTTGCTTCTCCCAGTCCAAAGGCACCTAGTCTGTTAATGCTGTGTTTAATGGCAATTTCTCAAGCATAGCATTCATATGTCTCCTCTTTTCCAAGAATGTTGCATTGTTTAGATCATTCACCGCAAATAATCTGAAATAAAGGACATGTTAACCCTCAAAGTCACACTTATCATCAATAACAGCAGCACTTTTATAGAGTCTCACTCTTAGTTCACTTTATCTAATAGTGCTTGTATGTAGAGGAGTTATCATTATCTGTATCTAAAGAAATAGTACTGTGCAGTTTTGCAGAAAGAAAAAGCTTCCCTTACATTTCTGGCCTGTTTTGTTCATTCTTTGACGGTAGAAAAGGTTTTGATAAGGAATGCAAATGTAAATATACTTAATTAATGTGATTACCTGTGAGTAATTTAGCAATATAACAGTATTGACTCAACCTCTAAGGGTTAAGCCGAATGCACATGAACTAGTTTAGGCTTCAGGATGGCTTTTTTACACTCCAAATAGTTGTTTTTTTGCATTGTCTGCATTCATAAGTAACTTCCCAGTCCTCTATAAGTCTCCAGTGTGTGTGTGTATGTGTGTGTGTGTGTGTGTGTGTGTGTAGCCGTAGATCAGCAGATTCATACTTTTTGAATGTAGTGTACTTTGATCCTTTTTCAAATTCCACATAGCCCTGAAATGGCTGTTCTGGATAAAAGGCTAAAATCAAAGATAAAATGTGCAAGAGGTAACACCTCCACATTCGTTTAGTTCTTCTTCCGTGCCATGGCACCCTGTTCCTGCGCCTTGTGTGTTATCTTTGCAGATAGAGCCGGAATGACTTTCTCCAGCAGCAGGACTGAGCTGGCCATGCCTGTAAACGACAGGAGGGACAGGAAACAGGCCTCAATAAACAGATCTGGGAACGTAAAACAGTACAGACTCTCTAACCGACTTCAGATCATCCATTAACACACTTAGGCTTTAACTGAACCAAATTTTTAATCTAAAAATCTAATTTACAGCTTGCGTCCTCGCCCCAGCCAAGATGGAGCAGTGCAACAAAATCTCTTTCACACTCAGGGTTGGGGGATAGAAAGTTCAGATTAGAAGCTAAAATTAAAATTTAATAATAAAAATTTGTATTAAATATAATAATAAAAATAACCTAATCTTAAAAGGTTTCTATACTGAAGGCCTGTAAATGATTACTTTCCCTTTCTGTTGAATTGCTGGGCTTTTTTAACAGCACTGTCGCCTCACAGTGAGATGGTCCCGGGTTCGATTCCCAGACGGGGCGGCTGCGGGTCCTTTCTGTGTCTTTGTGAGTTTCCAAAAGGTTCTCCAGACACAATAACAAACCGACACGCATGTGTCTCCGCCAGGGCCAGCTCAGCACCACGGACAGCGGACGCTCCGCCCTGACACCCACAGGGGGCGCCACCACGAAAGGAGACGCAGCTGAGGGGAAGAATTAGATCACAGCAAAGAGGCGGGAGGCAGGACTAAAGGACCATCATTCTCGTTTCCTTCCAATTATCTGACGACAACCTAGTGCCGCCTCGACTCTCAGCTCCTTTGTGGCACAAAGAACATACTTAATCTAAAAATCTAATTTACAGCTCCCATCCTCGCCCAAACCAATATGTGCTTGGTGTTTTCAGAAATGGAGCAGTGCAACAAAACTTTGGGGGGTTTAAAGTACAGATTAGAAGCTGAAGTGTGATCTGTAACCTGATCTCAAAGGGTTTCTATACTGAAGTCATGTAAATGATTACTTTCCCTTGTTTTTGGATTACTGTCGTCTCACTCCGCCCTGATAAGCGGAGATGATTAAATCACGTCAACGAGGCGGGCAGCAGGTATAAAAGGACCATCATTCTTGTTTCCTTCCAATAGTCTATTTCCTGCTGATGGCAACCTAGTGTCACATTCTGTCGTGTTTCACCCAAGCAGGAGGCACAGAAGCAGACTTCCAGTCTCTTGGTTTCTTCATTCAAAACCATGCACACAAAGCAAATTGTGTGCAAAGCAAAACTAAAGTACATAACTTAAATAACAGTGACCTCTAGCAGCCACACACATCTAGTCCCGCCTCGACTCTGAGCTCCTCTGTGGCTCAAAGAAAAAGCTTCATCCTCTGCTGTTTGGCTCCATTTGAGATGAAGTAAAATTGTGTATTTCTTATTTTTGAATGAACCCCTTTATACCAGACGACTACATTCTGGAGTAAATATCTCACCTAGTAAAGGCCCCACCCAGTACACAAGGCTGTACTCTGCAAACGTGCCTCCGGCGCATGGAAACTGAGTTGAAAACGCCAGCGCTGGGTTGAACACGGCTCCTGTTGTGCTTCCCCCTGAACAGAAACACAAGCTGATTAGAGTAATGAGAAGCAGAATGTTCCTTCTACTGATCCAGGAGAGCCATGTGGTAGATCTTCCAGCTCTAGGAACTAACAGCAGTTAAAAAACACAACCTCTAAACCTGTCCCCAGTCTGCAGTAGTGCTGGATAGCATTCACTAAATTCAGTGATATTTTAGGATCATATAACCTCTATCGTTACTGATCTCCACAGTGTGATGTCTTTTCATCAACCAGAGTTGACCAGAGGAGGACAGATGCTTCTTTTGAGTCTTGGTTCCTCGCAAGCTTTCTACATCTGGCTTTAGCGTTCCTGCATAACGTAGCATTTTCAGGTGAGGTGAAGTGGCCATTAGTCAAGTCAATTACGTGATCACAGTGATGGTGACAACAGTGATGGTGACAATGGTGATGATGCTATGATTATGACAATAATGATGGTAGTGATTGTGGTGATGATGGCAATTACAATGACAGTAATGATGATGATGATGATGAAGTTGGTGATGACGGTGATAGTGATGATGATGATGATGATGGTGATAGTGATGATGATAGTGATGACGGTAATAGTGATGATGGTGGTGATGATAGTGATGATGGTGGTGACAGTGATGATGTGACAGTGATGATGGTGATAATAATGATTGTGATGATGGTGGTGGTAACAGTGATGATGATGGTGATGGTGGTGATGATAGTGATGATGGTGGTGATGACAGTAATGATGATGGTAATAGTGATGACGATGGTAATAGTGATGATGGTAATAGTGATGATGATTGTGATGATGGTAGTGATGATAGTGATGATGGTGGTGATGATAGGGGTGATGACATTGATGATGATGGTAATAGTGATGACGATGGTGATAATAATGATGATGGTGATAATGATTGTGATGATGGTGGTGATGATAGTGATGATGATGGTAATAATGATGATAGTGATGATGATGGTAATAAAGATGATAGTGATGATAGTGATGATGATGGTAATAATGATGATGATGGTGATGATGATGGTAATAGTGATGATGATGGTGATAATGATAATTGTGATGATGGTGGTGATAATAGTGATGATGATGGTAATAATGATGATAGTGATGATAGTGATGATGATGGTAATAATGATGATGATGGTGATGATAATGGTAATAGTGATGATGATGGTAATAGTGATGATGATGGTGATGACAGTGATGATGATGGTAATAGTGATGATGATGGTGGTAATAGTGATGATGATGGTGATAATGATAATTGTGATGATGGTGGTGATGATAGTGATGATGATGGTAATAATGATGATAGTGATGATAGTGATGATGATGGTAATAATGATGGTGATGATGATGGTAATAGTGATGATGATGGTGATGATGATGGTAATAGTGATGATGATGGTGATAATGATAATTGTGATGATGGTGGTGATGACAGTGATGATGATGGTAATAGTGATGATGATGGTGATGACAGTGATGATTATGGTGATGATAGTTATAATAATGATGATGATGGTGATAATACTTAATACTGAAGACTTAATAATAAGTATGATGACAGACACTGTATTGTAGCAGTAAAGTCGATAAGCAAAAATATAAAATGTAAATACAGTAGACAGCAATAAATAATAACTGTGCAAATAATACCAGGACAGAGAACGTGCAGCATATAATTAATAAAGGGTGTTGACAGCAGCAGTCCGGGTGTAAATGCATTATGTTTGGATTGTGAAATTAAAGGAAGATAAGGTCAGCTGTGTGTGTGTGTGTGTGTGTGTGTGTGTGTGTGTGTGTGTGTGTGTGTGTGTTTGCAGTTTATGATCCAGTTCTGATCGAAGGGTCTGATTGGAATTGGGTCGAGCCCCAGGACAGACCTGCCCAGGATGCTGCTGTAATGACGGCCGCCACCGCGTGCACTCTGTAGTTCTCCCACAGGCCGCGCGTGCACGAGGCGGTGGCGTGCACGGCGAAGGCGCACATAAACTCCACGGCCATGGCTTGAATCAGGGACGCGCGCGCCACGGGGCTGGCGCAAAGGAAGGCGTCCTCGCGGTGCCGCGCGTGCATCTCCGAAAGCCCGCGCGCCCATACCTGGTGCACGGCGACTCGAGCAGCGATGGCCCCCGCGAACTGGCACGCCACGCGCGTCACCAGGGCCCACGCCCCGCCTCCTTCTCCTCCTTCTCCTCTTTCCCTGTGCACGAAGTGCTCGAGCGCGCCAGACGGGTTACACGTGGCGCCGCGCGACGTGAGCGCCTGAATCACGGACGTGCCGTACGTGAGCGCGAGTGCCAGGAGCTGCGGCCGCGAGACCCCAGCGTCGCCCAGCAGCTTGAGCTCGAGCGTGCACGCGCTCAGCTGCAGCGTGCTGATGAACTCGGCCGCGCACGCGTCGCCCGATAGCAGCCTCGCGCTCGCCCGCCGCGCGCCCTCGCACGCCATCACTGCCCCCACGAGCACGAGCACGGACACGCCCAGGTCAGACATCCCTCCGCGTGAGCTTCGGACCAGTCACCTCTCCATCCGGCGCGAGCTCTGGGATCAAGTCATTACTAGTCTACTGTTTGCCCGCCCCTTTTCACACAGTCCCCGCCCTTTCGCGCTGGGATTGGGAGCTAGCTATCAGCATGATGATTGGAGGGCTGGGACGTCTTTCTGGTCACCATGACAACTCAGCGTTTAATATGATACAGAGATCAGTCCCATACAAATATCTTTCCTTCCTCTTTCCACCTTCTTTCCTCCTCTTTTACCCACCTCTCTCTCCTTTCCTCTTTCCTCCCTCTCTCCCTTCTTCCTCTATTTCTTCCTCCTTCTTCCCTCCTCCTCCCTTCTTCCCTTCTTCCTTCTTCCCTTCTCCTTTATCCCTCTTCTTTCCTCTTTCCTCACATCTTCCTCCCATCTGTTCCTCACTCCCTCTTTTCTTTCCTCTTTCCTCCCTCCCTTTTTCTTCCTTCTTCCCTTTTCCCACCCTCCCTCTCTCTATATAAATGCCTGTATTTATATTTTCTGTATGCCTGTGAAGTGTACTTTTTATTTTATCTTCTTTTGTTGTATAGTAAAGGTTTATCTTTAGGTTTGTCTTAATTAGAATCAGAATAAAAAAACTTTATTGATCCCAGAGGAAATCTTATCTTATGACACTGTTAGTAAAGCTAAAGTGTAATGTGACCATTTGTTATATGTGAACACATCACAGCACACAATGTGAAATTTCTTTTTTGTATTTAACTCATTCAGCCCATTCACCAAGTGAAGCATGGGCAGACAGGAACACAGTGTAGTGTGTGGGGACGGTATCTTACTCAAGGGAACCTCAGTGGTGCCACTAGCTGTCCCGGGATTCACTGAGCATGCTATAGACAAAAAAATCCTCAGGATGAACAAAGTTTATTAAATTCACGCTCAGTTCAGTTGTTTTGCAGTACCACCACTGTCCTGAGGGCGACGCCAAAATACCATAAAACAGGCCTGAGTTTGTTCAGTTGATTGACAGGCGTGTCAGTATGCGTCCAGCCTACTGCAACACTGAAGGGAAATCAGTCAGTTCAGCATTTCAGTATTAAATGTACTCAGTACCAGTTATGATTCACTTTATTTACAACATTTACTCAAAACTTTCTCAAAAGTTTTGGCACTCGCTGAGATTTTCTACTGTTATATTGTTTATACTGTTTGCACAATTCCTTAGAATGTATCTGTAAGAATGCATTCTTAAGCTGCTATTTTCACTGGCTTTATACTGTTATACTGTTTGCACTGTTTATATTGATTATAATGTCCATACTGTTTATACTGGTCACACGGTCTATAGGGTTATACTGGTTAAACTGTCTGTGTCAGTATAGACAGGATACCCAGTGTGACAGAATAGAAAGCATAACCAGTATAAGTAAAACCAATATAACCAGTATAGACAGTATAACCAGTATAAAAAGTATACACAGTATAATCAGCGTAAACAGTACAGACAGTGTAACTAGTATAGACAGTATATGCAGATTAGACAGTATAACCTGTTTATACGGGTTATACTGTCTGTACTGTTTATACTGATTACACTGTTTTACTGGTTTCATTGTCTGTTTATACTGGTTATACTGGTTACATTGTCTAAATTGTTTATACTGGTTATACAGTCTATGCTGGTTACTCAGTCTTCTAATACATTACATGTGTGTGTTTGTGTTTGTATTTATTGTATAGTCTTAATGAATTGAATTGTATCATCTTCGTGATACAATTATAGTTCAAAGATATTTCATATTTGAAGAAGGGGTTGGTGTCTGTGTGTGGTGAGGGGGAGGGGTTGTTAGCAATAGCCCTCATAAAACCTGACAAATATCATAAGGAGACATGCATAAGGAGAAAATTAATAAAATATAAGAAACGCTTGGGTATTGTGCCCTGTATTGACAGACTTAATGTGTAGTGTGGAAACTGGAAAGTGAAGCCCATTAAGACATTAAAGGTCTGGTCTCCAGTAAAACTGGACCACACTTGCAGGTCTGCTTACAGGAAATGGTGTAGATGATGACGTAGTCTCGAAACGTCGCCACTGGTCAGCATTGCCAGGCAGTGGAGCTCATGAATATTAATTTGAAGCCCCGCCCAAACTGGGCCAACGTGCTGACCAGGCGTCCAGAACCCACTCGTTTTCAGGAAGACCCCGCCTCCTGGACTGTGAGTGGCTAGTAGCTCATATTTTTGCGTGAGATAAACCTTTATTAATCCCACATTTCGAAAATATATATTGTATTCTGTTATATTCTGTAATTACAATTCTATTTTATTTTTATTTTTCTTGCTTACTCTTCTATCCATCCTCTGTCTCTAACCACGCCCAGCTCCACTGCGTCCCTCGGTTGTTATGGTGACGAGAAGGCAGAAAGACGTCCCAACTGTCCAATGGACAAGCGGCGTGGACGAGTCCTGACCAATCAGATTGGAGTAAGGCGGGGCTTGTTGAAATGGGGGTGGGAAATGAAAGAGAGACCGACAGACCGAATTTGGAAGAGACCACTCGCGAAGAGACGGGGGGGGCGGGGCTCTGCAGCAAGGCTGAATGTGTGTGTGTATGTGAATATGTGTGTGTCACACAATAGCGAGAAGCAGGCAAGTTTGAGGTGAATGAGGGGGCAATCCACTGGAGAGGGATAGAGAAAGAGTGTGTGTGTGTGTGTGTGTGTGTGTGTGTGAGTGTGTGTGTGTATGTGTGAGGAGGAGGAGAAGAAGACGACACGCTTGAAGACGGGAGGTTCCCCTCGCTCCGTGTTTGGAGGTGAGTGGTTTTACTGGGGGTGAGTCTCAGCCTAGCCCGGGGTTCCCTGCCCTGCATGGTCGTGAGGTCTGGAGGGGAGGCGGGTGGGGGTCCTGGGGCTGGTGGGGCAGGTGGTGTGCGACAGACAGCAGGTCCTGGTCGCTGCTTCTTCTGCTGGGCTCTGCTCCTCCATGCATGTGGAGCAGGGCGGTCTGACAGTGCAGGGTCCGGTGAGAACTCCGTTCCATTCTCTGCTCTGATGTTCTGCTGTCTGATCAGTTTTAGTTGTCTTGTAAGCTTCGTCCGTGTGTGTGTGTGTGGGTGTGGGTGTGTGTGTGTGTGTGTGTGTGTGTAATGTGCATAAAAGACAACATAATAACATATATATTATACATTTGTTTGTGTCAGGATATATAGATAGATGGAGATGGGTTTGCATACACACACAAATATGACTTATATAAGTGTGTAATGTACATGACAGGTGTCACAGCACAAGAGAAAGAGAAACACATTTAGACTAACCCATACATGTGCATATAGCTGTAATATAAATATAAATATGTTACATCACATATGAATATATACACTGTGTGTATTTAACCCGAGTTATGTTGCACCTCTTTCCTTATTCCCTGTGTATGTTTGTGTGAAGGGTATTAATAGCACCACTGTATTTCTCCACTTTTAATGCAGATTGTTAGTAAAATCTTATTATGGGCAACTCTAAACCTACCAGTCAGATTTCCGTGGCTTCCGAGACTGTTCTGAAGTGCAGTTTCTTCAGCTCTCCGTGTCTGTTCAGGGTTCCAGCTGCCCGCTATTGCCCTGCTGTGGGGTGTGCAGCCTCTTCCCGAGCTTTCTGACATGAGAGGAAACAAATGAAATTGTATAGGATTAGCTGGGCCTGTATGTGGTCAAACAGAAGTTGGATTACTGTAATTCTCCTTCCTCTGCAGCTTTGGTCCAGCCCGCTCGTCTCGGTTGTCTCCTCTGGTCGAGACTTTTCTGGCTCTTCAGTGGTGGATGCTTGAACGTGTTGAGTGGCCTGAGGTCCTATTAATTAATGACCCGCTGTGTTGGGTTTTGGGAGTGTAGCCCACCTTATGTGTGCAATTTCATCCAAATCTCGAGGGCTGTCAGAGCACACAGGTTATATATATACACACACACACACACACACATATATTTTAGGGCTGTTTCTAAGTGCTCTCTTTTGAGAGCTGGTAGGCGGTTCAGACTCGTGCTTCAGATTAAATCTAGGTCTCTGGAGGGGCTCGGTTCTGTCAGTGGGAGTGATTAGTACGGTACCGGACCTGGTGTTGTGTTTTAGTGTTGATTGCAACTTGACATCTAAAGCATATTTTTACCATCTGGCTGTGTAGGTGTGTGTGAGCATGTATTAGAGAGACGGACAGAGAGACAGAGAAAGACAGAGAGAGAGACAGACAGACAGAGACAGAGAGAGGGAGAGAGAGAGAGGGAGAGACAGACAGAGAGCGAGAGATAGAGAGAGGGAGAGAGAGAGACAGACAGACAAAGACAGAGAGAGAGAGAGAGAGAGAGAGAGAGAGAGAGAGAGAGAGAGAGAGAGAGACAGAGAGAGAGAGAGAGAGA
>JBBJLR010084229.1:0-10565 GCA_037577145.1 Brachypetersius gabonensis | reverse complement strand
AACACACTACACACTCCTGAGCACACTACACACTACTGAACACAAAACACACTCCTGAACACACTACATCCTCCTGAACACACTACACACTCCTGAACACACAACACACTCATGAACACACTACACACTCATGAACACACTCCTGTATACACAACACACTCCTGAACACACAACACACTCGTGCACACACAACACACTCTTGAACACACAACACACCCCTGGACGCACAACACACTCCTGAATACAGACGGAGTACAGACGGACTGCATACGGACTAAAGACAAACTGCAGACGGACTGGAGATGGACTGCAGATGGACTACAGATTATAAAGTGTGTCTGTGAGGTGAGTGAAGTAATGAGCTAAACACTCTTGAATACACAACACACTCCTAAACACACAACACACTTCTGAACACACAACACATTTCTAAGCACACTCCTGAACACACTACACACTCTTGAACACACTCTGGAACACAAAACACACTCCTGAACGCTCCTGAATACACAACACACACTTGAAAACACTCCTGAACACACAACACACTTCTGAACACACAACACAGTCTTGAACACACTCCTGAACACACAACACACTCCTGAATACACAACACACTCCTGAACACACTCCTGAACACACAACACACTCCTGAACACACTACACACTCTTGAACTCTCTCCTGAACACACTGCACACTCCTGAACACACTCCTGAATACACAGCACACTCCTGAACACACTACACACTCGTCCCTGAGCTCACTGGGTCCCTGAGCAAGACCCTTAACCCCAAGTTGCTCCAGGGAGACTGTCCCATGTAGTTAGAGAATGGAAGTTACTTTGGATAAAAGCGTCTGATAAATGCCGTAAATGTGAACACACTCCTGAACACACTACACACTCCTGAATACACTCCTGTATACACAACACACTCCTGAACACATTACACATTCCTGAACACACTCCTGAACACACTACACATTCCTGAACACACTACCCACTCCTGAATACACTCCTGTATACACAACACACTCCTGAACACACTCCTGAACACATTACACATTCCTGAACACTCCTGAACACACTACACACTCCTGAACACACTACACACTCCTGAACACACAACACACACCTGAACACACTCCTGAACACACAACTGAACACACTCCTGAACACACGCCACACTCCTGAACACACAACACACTCCTAAAAACACTCCTGAACACACAACACACTCCTGAACACACAACTGAACACACTTCTGAACACACTCCTGAACACACAACACACTCCTGAACACACTTCTGAACACACTACACACTCCTGAACTCACAACACACTCCTGAACACACAACACACCCCTGAAAACACTACTGAACACACAACACACTCCTTAACACACACCACATTCCTGAACACACTCCTGAACACACACAACACACTCTTAAACACACAACACACTTCTGATCACACTCCTGAACACACTATTGAACTCACAATACACTCCTGAATACAGACGGACTGCAGACGGACTACAGACGATTTACAGATGGACTACAGACGCAGGACAGACGGACTGCAGACGAACTACAGATTATAAAGTGTGTCTGTGAGGTGAGTGAAGTAATGAGCTACACACTCCTGAACACACAACACACTCCTGAGCACACTCCTGAACACACTCATGAACACACAACACACTCCTGAACACATTCCTGAACACACTACACACCCCTGAACACACAACACATTCCTGAACACACTCCTGAACACACAACACACTCCTGAACACACTCCTGAACACACAACACACTCCTGAATACAGACGGACTGCAGATGGCCTACAGAAGAACTGTGATGGTGATCTGACTCTGACTCTGTCTCCGACTCTGATGATGATCTGACTCTGATCTGACTCTGAGTCTCTGGAGTGGATCTGCAGCTCTGCAGGGTTCATCCATGCAGGCCCTTTGTGTGAATGAATGATAAACACAGTGCAGGCCCTTTGTGTGAATGAATGATAAACACAGTGCAGGCCCTTTGTGTGAATGAATGATAAACACAGTGCAGGTGCTTTGTGTGATGGTTCAGTGACTAAAAGAGTGGAACTGGAAAGTTGGAGCTGTTTTTTGAGCCTCAACTCGAGTAACTCCTGTGACCCGGTTTTTAGCTGCTAGCTTAATGAAGCTAACTTTTGAAAAAGGAAATAAAGTGTGTAAATCGTGAGCACTGCTGTCCTGCAGCTCATTAATTTACTCACTCATCTCTGTGAATGTTCTTTATTCTGTCTTTGTTTGTCAGAACCACCTTCTAAAGCTTTCATGGTTATTTTACCACGTGTTCGACACGTTCCTCCCACACACTCAGGAATATTGGCCCAAAGCTCAGATCAGCAGAGAAAGGGTTGTTTTCTGCTTTGATTTTTTAAGTTTTTCACAGTAAAAGTCCATGTAGGCCTGAGGGACGGACGCTTCCCGCTTAAATAAAAAATATTCTCGTTTGTTCTTCATTCATAAATTAAAAAAAATAAATGGCATCAAGCAATACACTGTAAAAAAAAATCACATTTACATTAAATTAATGAATGTAAGATTACTTATCAATCTATCAACCTTGACACTGGGTTATTATTGACAATATAGTTGAACACTTTTTCATTTAGAAAAACCTGCATGTTTACGTATTAAAGGTGTAAAGCCATTCAGGGTCAGACGTCTGAGGCGTTGAACTAAAATCTCCTTCAGGATCAGTGATTACATGTGAAGGTCTGGTGCTGGAGAGATCTTTTTCAGTTATTTGAAATGAAGCTTTAGGTCTAACTATTTTTTACTCTGTTGAGGATGGAGAGGTACACGCAGGGCACTGTAACACAAAACAGCCATTAAAAAGGCCATTTACTTCATGTCAAAACATTACATCATTCTGAAACTGATGGTTAAGTCATTTTTTTGGTTCAAAACATTATTTCAGAACTGCTGTAAAACAGCTTGGACTGCTTCAGACCTCATAACTGAGTTGAACTTGTTGTCATTTTCGTTGGGGTTCTTTAAGGACTTGGACGTCTGGTTCCCATCACCACTGCTGTGCTGGTTCTGATTCTGAGTGGAGAAATATCCACTCAGAATCAGATCTGTAGCACATTATCAGTCACAAAAGGATTAGGAATAGGATAAAAAAAAAAACTAGAATGAAATAATTTAAGAATGAAAAATACATACTAAATCAATAAAAGAAGACTGAAAGTGTGATGTAAGTGCAGATATTTAAAGACGGTGGGGAGAATAGTGCAGGTTTATCAGTGTTTAAAGCTCCAGGTGGTGCAGATCTGACTCTGAGGGGTACTTGGTTGAACAGTATAGTGGATAAACACCATTTCACCAGTTTTAGTTTCAGAACATGTTTACAGGAGAATCCATTCTTTAATTACTGTCTCAGTCCGGGCTGCTAAGGTTTCATCACTGTCTTTCAGGTGTTATGAGGCTTCGAGACAAATTCTGTGCTTTGTTTATGTATATATTTGGGGTATATTATGTATATATTATGTATAAATTTTTGTTGATTGCGAACTCTCTCTTGTAGATTGAAAACAACAACAACAACAACAACAACAACATGTGCATTTAAATCTAGATCTGTGACTCAGCCCAGAAATGCTGTAGTGCGGTCCAGTCTTTATCTTTCTGATTTGTTTCTGTGTTTATTGGGATTAAATTGTGTTTTTACTGGTTGTGAGGAACCTCTCTCTTTCTTTTCTTTTTTTTTTTTTTTTTTTTTTACAAAACATTTATTTCTAAGTTATTTCGTTTTACAAACACGAAAAGGATTTTGTAGAGAATGTGAACTTATATCGGCAGTGCAGATCGAAAACAACAATAACAACAATGAGAACATCAACAATAACAATAACAACAATACCTTCATCAACAATAACAACAGTAGCACGTGTCCGTGCAAACCCGGAGCTCTCGTTGTTGAATAACTGACTCGGTGGTGCCCGGTCAGTATGATTCGTGCTGTGTATCAGTTTTTTTCTGTATTTATGGTAATTAAGACTGTTTTTATTGGTTGTGAGTAAATAACGCCTCCCCCCTCCCCCAGCAGGCCGCATTCACTGCGCCTCAACCGACCTTTTGTCTCCGTCTGACTGAGGAACACAGGAGCCCGCCCAGTGAGGCGCAGGAACATATGATTGACACCCAGCTGGTCCAATGAGAAGGCGTAGTCCACCGGACCTTGGAGCCGCTAACCAATCAGAGCGCGGCGGAGGGAGCAGGGGCGGGCCGTGGAAGGCTGAGAGAGGTAGTTCCTGCTCGGGCAGTTTCCGGAGGTCCTCGCGCTGCAGACGGAGAAGGCCACGCGGGTCCGGGCCCAGGTAAACCCAAACAGAACCGCACGCGCACACACACCGCCCCTCGCGCTCTGGGCCGGACCGGACCGGGCCGGGAACACCCCCCGAGCGGCGGGCCCAGGGACAGGCGCGCGGCCTGGTCCGGACGACACGCCGCGTTCCTCACATAGAACCAGAACCACAACAGACAGGGACCGGGACCGGAACCAAGACCAGGTCAGAAAGGGACAGGGGTCCTAAAAGCAGCGGAGTACAGACCCGGAGCATTATAATGAATAACAACAACCAGCAAAACAGAAAAAACACCACATCACACTCACAGGCTCTCAACACCCAGCAGGCTCTGGAGAACCTCAGGAGGAACTTCGGCTCCTCTCTCAACTCCACATCCACATCTCCTCCTAAACTGCTCCACATCCACTCCTCCTCCTAAACTGCTTCTCCCTCAGCTCCACATCCACATCTCCTCCTAAACTGCTTCTCCCTCAGCTCCACATCCACATCTCCTCCTAAACTGCTCCACATCCACTCCTCCTCCTAAACTGCTTCTCCCTCAGCTCCACATCCACTCCTCCTCCTAAACTGCTCCACATCCACTCCTCCTCCTGAACTGCTTGTCCCTCAGCTCCACATCCACATCTCCTCCTGAACTGCTTCTCCTCCTAAGCTCCTTTGCTCCTCTTACAGTTCCTCATCACAACTAGCTCCTCATTCAGCATTCGGGACCACAGGCTTCTAGAACTTCCAGCTCCACGTCTACAGACTGTCCTAAACTGCTCCTCTGCTCCTCTCCCAGCTCCTCCTGCCGAGTCCTGTGTCGATAGATAATGATCTTCTGTTGCTTTCTTGGCTGATCATGTTGGTCTTTAAGTTTCCGCCCTCAGCTCTGAGATCTTTCTTCAGAAAGATTTGGTGGGAAAAGCTTCATTATACAGGAGCTCAAGATGCGTTACAGTGGTGGTGATGGAACTAGATGATCACGAATATCGACATTTTATCGGTCTGAATGACTAAATTCATCCGCTGGGTTTATATATATATAACGTTGTTTATGATAAAATGGTGTTAAATTCATATCTTATGTGACACTGTTTAGCCTCACAGTGAGTGCCTCTCCACCATCAGTGGGCTTTTAGAAAGAAAGATGTTTTAAACAGAAGAGCTCAGAAACAGTCAAGTCTGCATTCGTAGATGTTTAATGGAATAAGTTTGTGTGACGGAGCTTCTGCAGGTGTTTTAGAGGCCCTTCACTGCCGTGAAGTTCGTATCAGATCTCTCTGAATGACTGTTCATCTGAACCATAGGTTTTGATACACAGTGCCATGTTTTTTGTGATTTGTTCGCTTCAGCACCAGTGTCTCAAGTGAAGTGTGTATCCTGTGGTTCTGAAATCTGAAGTGTTTTTGTCCTGTTTTCCCCAGAGCCTCCCTCACCTTCTGTAGCGCTTCAGAGGACGTTCCTGTCGAAGAGGAGGAGGACGTTCCGGTTGGAGAAGAGGAGGAGAGAGGGGTGGGGTGAACGGAGGACCCTCTTTTCCTTCGCCTCACTCCTCACCGCACTGTCCATACGACACACACCGGAACCCCTCTTGCTTAGAAGAGGGGAGAATAAATGACAGTAAAACTTGATTTACCAACTTGAATGTGAGTACATTATAACCCACACTTTGTCTCTGTTAGGAGAAAACCTCGTATCTCCACTTTTGTCATTTTTTTATTTGTAAATTTTCCCTTAATTTTTGAAAATGCAGATTGTGATGTACATTATGTTAACATTTAATTATGAATGGACCAATTGAAAGGGTCTTAAAGTACTTGCAGTGAAAGTTAGGGGCGTTTTAAGATAAGATAAACCTTTATTAGTGGGAAATCTGCTTAAGTGGGGAATTTTCATGTGAGGTTCACTGTATTGAGAAGCGAGGTTTCGTTCGGGCAGCTCTTGGGTGTTTTGCTGTTTCCTTTTTCCTGACGTCTGTTTGTAATTTTCTCTGTGTCTTGATTGACAGTTTCCATAGCACCTTGCATTCCCGGTTTCACAAACTCTTTGACAAGATGGCTGATCCCATCATGGACCTGTTTGACGACACGCCGCTGTTTAACCTGGACTCCCTGTCGGAGGACGCCTTCTCTCAGGGCTCCTCGGACCCGGTGGAGGAGGCCCTGAAGTTGGCCCTGGGGCATGTGGATCCCCCTGTAGATCCATCTTCAGACCCTGGTGTCCCTGTCCTTAGTGACCCTGCCCCTCTCCCAGACCCAGTGCCTCCAGTTCCAGACCTGGCTTTGACCCCAGCTCCTCCTGTGCCCCTGCAGACGCCGCAGGTAATCCAGGTCTCTCTTGCCCAGGCGGTATCTGTTGCTCCTGCTCCTGTTCAAGTTCAGGCGTCTGTCCCCATGGCCAGTGGTGGCGGTGCCTCGACTGCGGTCCTGCTGAGCTCCCCGTTGGCTGTTCCTGTTTCGGGAGCCCAGGTCGCCCCCCAGCAGCTTTCTGCTGTCGCACAACAGACTGCGGGGCAGTCGGCCCCTAAAATCGTGATTCTGAAGGGTCCTCAGGGTCAGGCCCAGGTGCTCCAGGGCGTGGCAGGAAGCACAGGGTCGCCAGGGAAGGTGACCATCGCTCGCTTGATGACGGGGACGCCCCTCCGGCCGGGGATGTCCATCGTCTCGGGAAACACAGTGTTAAACGCAGCACAGCCTGCGCAGGGACAGATGAAGGTCGGGACGGGCGTTCAGAGGCTGGTGCAGACCTCGAACGGACCCGTCAAGCAGGTGCTGATGGCCACACTGCCCCAGGCAGCAACACAGTTGCAGATACCTGCGCAGGCCCAAACACAGACACAGGTCCAGCAGCTGCAGCTCCAGACCCAAACACAGCAGGCGCAGGTGCAGACGCAGGTCCACATACAGCCGCAGAACCAGACCCTGGGACCAACCCCCGCCCCGGCACAGACCCAGGTCCAGACTCCAGCACAGGCCCAGCTCAGTCCCGCCGTCGGGAGTGCAGCAACAGTCCGACCGCAAGGAGTCACTCTGTCTACGGTCCCACAGCAGGTCAGACCTTCTCCTGTTTACACTCATGATCAACCTGTAAACTGAAGCCTTTCACTTTTACTTTATTACACCAAGAAACCACTCAACATGTTTATCTTTGAGAGACATCAGACATCACACCAGGGATCACCTGCAGAGTTTAGGTCCAGCCCGTGTTTATGCAGAGTTCAGGTCCAGTCTGGTCTAATTAGAATCCGAAAATTGATCACTGAGGAAACTGACTGTGTTACAACTACACAGACACGCACTGAGACAAAATACAATATAATATGAACACAGTCAAAATAAAACTCTGGAGAAAATACTAAATACACTGTACTGTAGACACAAAACACTTGTCAGTAAGAGGTGCATATAAATACTGTAGATCATTAAATAAATTACTATTTATTTACTATATAATAAATAATTACTATATAATATACTATTATTTAGTTCATTACTTAATTAATAGTAATTAACACTAATAGTGGTTGGGAGTTATTCTCTTGATAGTGCAGATGATAGTGATGTAAGTATTGATACTGACAGGACAATTAACTTAATGAACTACTGTGGCCCCGCCCCTTACCTGATCCAGCCAATCATGGGCTTCTACAGGTGTTAATAAGCTGGAGAAGGTGAAGCTGGTCTACATGAGAGGGTAGAATCCCAGGGCCAGGGCTGGTGACACTACATTATTTGGAGAATATTGGGCATTTTCAGTATTTTAAGTGTTTTCTTACCGATATTAAAACCTCTAGTTTTAGCAGATACCAGAAACAGTCTGATAGTTTGAGCTATTAACTGCAAAAAATATTAATTGGATTGTCAATTATCAGAAGTAATCAACCAAAATGTGGCCTTTTTTTTTGGATTACCGTATTTGCAATTATCATAATACAAATGTAGTATATCTAACATCTTATTACTGACTTTCTCTCTTAGAAAACCATTTAGATTCAATATTAATGAAGAGTTAAGTTAAAAATGTGTTGTTCTGAAGTCTGTCTACAGTTTTGATCAGATGTTAGAGAGCAGTAGCTGAAATAATTTGCGGGGGGGACTGAAAGTGTTATAAAAATGAATGTGTAGAGTATAATTATAGTTCTGCAGTGTCAGAATTAATAATGATGCCCCTTTTTTTTTTTTATTGTGCACTTCTTATCGGGGCGAACGCCGCTCTGAAAATCTGAACAAATCAAATATTCAGTATTTTTGAAAATACTCATTTGTTGTTTCAGATCTAAAATGAATGTTATATAAAATATTTTGAAAATAAACTAGATCAGATATAAAGAAATCAGCACTTTCTGCTGGTATCGGCCTCTTACACACAGATTTGGGTCTAAAATTACAAATTGTGATTAAACAGGTTCTTTAGGAAACGTGTGTTCAGCAGAACTGTGATTTCAGACCGACAGGAGAGAACCGGGTCTGGAGAAACAGTTAGAACCGCTTAACGTCGTCCAAACTCAATAAAAGCTGTCAGAGTCTTCATTATCAGACGGAAGATTTCTCAGATTATAAACTGGAGTCGTAAGTGTTCCTGCACTGAATAAACGAGCGCCCGGTTCTGTTGGGGGGAACACGCACAAGTTCCCCTCGAGTCCAGAGCATGGGACGAAACCATAATGGCAGCTACAAAGAGGGACCAGCTCCATAAGAAAGTCTCTGTATTTGAATGCAGTGTTATTAAAGACGTTTGTTGTAATGGACATAAGTAATGGGACAGCTGTATGTGTCGGCTGGTTTTTGCGGTGGCGTCAGGCTTTTGTCCTATTGCTGTAGTCCATATTGTAGCGAGTGGCACGGTAGGACTGTACCTCCCATGAGGCTTTGCAGTTGGAGGGGGTATGTGGCCAGTTGGGCTTTTCTGTTGTTTTTGGGGAATGTTAGGGGGGGGGTAGCTTGTGTTAGTAGCAGTAGGGCTGTATTATGTGTTAAATATGTGTTAAGGT
Source organism: Brachypetersius gabonensis (assembly GCA_037577145.1). Lineage (NCBI taxonomy): Eukaryota > Metazoa > Chordata > Actinopteri > Characiformes > Alestidae > Brachypetersius > Brachypetersius gabonensis. The sequence goes on along the minus strand of JBBJLR010084229.1, from coordinate 1,228 downwards.
TGTCAAGTTTGAGTCCTTCTCAGCAGTCGCCCATCTCCAGAACGTTAGCTGCAGGCGATGAAGGCGAGTAAAGCGCTGTGTAGTGCCTAGGTCTTGCTTGGAGCAGCCCTTTTTTTCACAACTCACAAAAATGTCCTGCAGAAGCGGCAGCATAGATCACGTGAACCCCAGCAAAACTGGCTGTCTGAATATCAGCGTAATAAACTCGGATATCGGCCGATACCATAAATGCTAAATGTCGTCCCGATATATTGGCCGACCTCTAATATACATATTTGTTTTTATATGTGTGAAAATAGAAGATCGACTATGAACATGTTTGTCACTAATCAAAATTTCTGCATTTTTCATTCAAACTTTATGTAATACCTTATAACTAACAAGAAAAGGAATATTTTTATGCATTAAACTTATACTTCATGCTAAAAATCAGACACACACACATTTAAATAAATAAATCCATCCACCAGTGTGAACATAAAATTTTGTTTAGTTACAGTCTTTAAATCGCATCATTATATTAGGTTGTTTGTTTTTTTAATGCTTAATAAATTAATAGTAATTCTCACTGGTTTGTACAGTAAGCGTTTCACCATGGTTCTGTGTGTGGGTGGGGGGGCGTGGAAGTGCTGCTGGGTCTGATGTGTTTCTGACCCTCAGGGCGAGCCAAAGAGGATCACGCTGGTGCTGCAGCAGCCGTCTCAGGGTGGCGCTGCGCCGGCAGGGGCGGTGACGCTAGGGGGCAGCGCGGGGGTGGGTCAGCAGGGTCAGCAGCCCCGGCTGGTGCTGGGCTCTCTCCCGGGGAAGCTGGTGCTGCAGGGCGGGCAGCTTGCGGCTCTCACCCAGGCCAGGACCGGACAGACAGGGGCTCAACCCAAAGTCCTCACCATCCAACTGCAGGTCCAGCAGCAGCCCAACCAGCAGGGGGCCAAGGTGAGCCACTGTGTGTGTGTGTGTGTGTGTGTGCGTGCATAATTTAATGAATATGTGAGTAACCTGCAGTTGAAGTTTGTCATGTGTACAGAGTACAATGAAATTCTTACTTGAACATCCTCTTCACAGATAGAACATAAAGACATAAAAGACAACACAGTGCAGCAACAGTAACTAGTCATGGGTTGAGTTGTATACATACAGTAAGTGACAGTGCCGTGTAAGTGTAAAGTGTTGTGTGCTACAGTATGAAGAGCAGATGTATTGCACACAGAGAGGACCACAGTTACTGTGT
>JBBJLR010084208.1:0-10565 GCA_037577145.1 Brachypetersius gabonensis | reverse complement strand
TCTGATCATTATATATATGCCACAGTGTGGCCTGTCTGACTTCACTCTGAAAATATTGAAACAGTTCTTGATTGGTGTCTACGGTTTAAAAAAAAAATGCATGCAAGTCTATTGCAGATCTAATGTTACTCACACACACACCATGGAGCCCTTTTCTTAACATGCTACTATCATTAAAACACCAAATCTCACCAAATAGAGAGCCTGCATCAATATAGGACAACTGTTAAAACTTAATTATAGCTGCTTATTGATGATTTATAAACTATTGTAAAGCGGTACAGGATAGGGTTGAACATATAGTGGGAATCTATAGGTTCATTAGGAATCTATAGGTAAAACTATATGCATTATAAGTTAAATTAATATCACAGCAGATGACTTCTGGAAGACTCAGCCACACAACACTGTTTAAGTTGTCTAATGTTCAAACGCTTTCCTGTGTGTGGCGTTCAATTCTGTTGCGAATTTGCTGGAGGGTTTTGGATCTTCATTTTTTTTGGTTCAGCTTCAGCTTTCTTGACAGAACGCCTCAACTTCTGCTCCAAATTCTCTGATTCTCACTGCTTGGGAATCAAAGCATCAAAGCAGCCCAGAATCGCTTCTTGCCACTGAGCTTTTCTATTGTTATGGAGATTTTTTTTCCTATTCCCTCACTTGTGAACTATAGCGCAACACTTTCATTTGTCTTTTTATTTGAGACAATAGCTTTCTTCTGTCCTATCCTGAGTTTGTTCTCTTTCTTCCTGCTCAGTTGTTTTGCATATGTGTGCATTGACATGGCAAGAAATATTGTTGACACACAGATTATAATCTGAGATTCTTCTTTTTACTCCAGAATATCTGTAATGTTTGCAAACAATTCAAGAGTAAAATAAATCCTACTAACCCGTTACTGGAACCTGCTACTTAACATTGATATTATCATGGCATAGGAATGTAATGGCAGTTGTCATATGTTGTCATAATATGTCACGACAGAATTTGTCCATTGACTCATTATCATTACTCGTAATTTTCATAGATGCTATAATGCCAGATGTCCTGACTTTAAATTAGCATGTGATATAAAACGTCATCCAACAAGCACTGTAGTATCTATCATCTCAACTGGCAGTAATGAAATAATCATTATAATAATGGATATACAGTATGTGAACAAAAGTATTGGGACAAGCCGGATTTTCAAGGTTTGGGTTAGGCCCCTTTTTCAAGTGAAGGGCAATCTTAATGTTGACCAAGATATTTTGGAGAGCGCCATGCTTCCAACTTTGTGGACCCAGTTTGAGGAAGAACCTTTTATATTCGAGCATATTCCTGTGTCCCAGGTCATAAAGCGATCTCCATAAAGACCTGCTGGAGGAATTCAGTGTGGAAGAACTTGATTGGCCACACAGAGCCCAGACCTCAACCCCATCCAGCACCTTTGGGATGAACTGGAACAGAGATTGTGATCCAGACCTTCTTGTCCAACATCACTGCCTGACCTCAGAAATGCTTTACAGAACGAAAGGACACAAATTCCAAAATGTTGTGGAAAGTCTTCCAAGAAGAGTGGAAGCTGTTATAGCTGCAAAGGGGGACCAGTTCCATATTAAAGTTAAAGGATTTGAATGCAATGTTATTAAAGTCCCTGTTGGTGTAATGGTCAGGCGTCTCAAAACTTTTGTCCATGTACTGCAGTCTGTTAAGAGAACATAATAGACTGTTTTATTTTTAAATAGATCCAGCTATGGCACAGCTCTAGAGTCTTGGCATATACATTACCAGTCAAATGTTTTTGAGATTTTCTACATTTGCATGTTACTCACTTATTTTTTTTTAAATACACTCAATAGTCTTTGTTAACATGTACATGTGGCTGCCCATCTATCTGACTGTCTATCTGTCTGTCTGTCTGTCTGTCTATCTATCTATCTATCTATCTATCTGTCTATCTATCTGTCTCTCTGTGTGTCTGTCTGTCTATCTATCTGTCCATCCATCCGTCCATTTGTCTTTCTGTCTGTTAGTGGTACTAAAACACCAGTCGGGCAAAACCTGAAAGATTTATGTTTGTATCAGTTTAATATTTTATGTTACAAAACAAAATGTATACCTGGACATTATTTCCGATATATATAAGCAATATAAGGTAAAATGTACTTGTGTGCAGTTCTTATCTGTGCTCAAGGAGCTGCCTCTTCTCATGCTGTTTTTTGGCCTACATTGATGTTCTTATGATCCTCCTAGCTTTTTTATAACAGCAGGAAAATGTGAGTTGTTCCCTGAAATGTGAGTTGTTCTTTGTGTTTATGTATGCAGGGCCCCCTTTTAAATTAGATTCTGGTCTCTCTCGTGGCAAAGTGTAGGTTGGATAAATACAATTTCACAACCTACAATAAGAACACACTCTGTTCTCTCCTCCATTAATAAATGCAGCTGATGTGTGACTAAGGCTGTTTGACCCGCATATCACCTCAGATTTACAGCCCAGTAAAAGAGGACATCATGACTGACCCCTTAAGAGAGTTTCTCAAGACTTGGCTGTGTAAAAATATGTATAGGAATTATGTGTTAAAAAATTAATTATGCCAATAATTGTGTCATGTTTTAAAAGGTGTTATTAATATTCTTACTATTCTAAAGGTGTTATCATAGAAAAAAAAATCATAAAAGGACCTTACATGATATCTCACACCAACTAAGAATTTGATTTATCTAGACTCCACCGCCACGCGCATTCTTTCAGAGTAACTGTTGCTAGGTTGGAGAGGCTATACAAGACATTGGCATGAACCCAAGGTATTGATGAAAAGTGCACATTTCAGTTTTGTTCAATTTAGAGTGTGTGAGGATGTTCAGAAATGTGTGTATGTGTTTGTTTTTGTCATTTATTGACTCAGCTACAGCAACTAGTGTAGTGTGCATGGACAGTTATGTGCTATATACCCACCAAGGTGCCGTATACACATCTAAACATGGCCAGAGATACTGTATCTGTGTATTTTGTGCTTTACATTGATTTAACCATCACCATGGAGAGCAATTACTTCACATTTGTTCAGCTAAGAATTGCATAACCAAAGCACCCTTTTATATGTTCCAGTATTTTCTGCTATCATTCCTTTTTTATCCTTTATCCTTTAACCTGACCATCTGGAAGTGGGAGTAATAAAGGAAACATATCAAAGTATTTTATTTACATTTATCAAATAAATTTAAACAGCCATGCTCCATTCCATTAAATCAGTGTATTGTCTTAACCATTAGTGTATTTGACACACATTTCGTAAACACACCTCTGTAAAATATCAATATCTTAGCTGTGTGCTGGCTGTCAACTGCATTTGTTAGTTTATATCGATTTTTTTTTTTATTTGTTTATAGATGTAAGCACATTTTGAGATCCGTAAGTTAGTTAAGTGGTCCCTAAGAAGGCACAGTACACCCACCCAGCCAGACACCGCCACTACACCACTGGCTACAAACAACATTAGCATGTGTAAAGTCAGTTTATGTAATAACAATAACAATAATAAAAACAGTCATCATTATAACAACAACATATGTGTATAGCACCTTTCAAGGAAATTAAGGTTACTTTACACAAAGTAAGAAGACAAATGGCCTTAGACAACTTGATATGGTTATTCTGAAAAAGGTTGTTTCTCACAGTTTATCATTAGGTAACAGAATGTTGGTAACACTCACACACTGCAGCAGCACATCTGAGAGCAGCCTTCTAACTACAGCAATTAGACGAACACTGATTGCACCTTTCAAACATTGATGTGTAGTATTACCTAACAGCGCTAGCATGCTAGCAGAAGATTCACTCTGCACTTGACAGCAGCACTGAGCTTATCAACCACAACATAAAAAGGACATGATTGTGGAAGGTATGTGCAAACCGCAGTACACAAGGTTAAAAACCTTGCCTGAATGTCTTTTATAGCAATTACAAGTTTCTAATTTCTATTATGAGCTTATTATGTGTGTACAGAAAATTCAATTAAAAAAAGCTGCTAAGAGAAATGAGTATTACTGCATTGATGGTTTGTTATGAAGCCTAACCTGCCTCTCCACCCCACCTGCTGACTGTTATTTCAGTCTAAATACTGCACTTTATAGTAAGTATGTACTATTACATTTGCACACTTATTTGATTATTTTCTGTATTTTTTTATTTTTTTCTTAGCCTTTAATTTTTTCTTTTCTTTTATTTATTGTAACTAAATTGATCAGTTTCATGGACATTTCAGGGCTCGTTTCAGATATCATGCTGAGCTTTGTTTGGGGTTTCTACGTCCAGCAGAACCAAAGTTATTGTAATTAAATAAAAATAATAATAATAATAATAACTGCTGCTGGGGTCACACGCAAATGCTTATAAAGAGCAAAAATGGCCAAATGTATTTTATTTAAGTCTTAGAAACAAAGGAAAAAAAACACAAGGGTAACATTAAGGATAGTTTATGGAAAACCCGCAGAGGGAGGGGGTCCGGAGAGCGGCTGAGCAGTGGTGTGCCGAGAGAAAGAGCAGCGAATGATGAGAACAAACACTGGTTTTAGACTGTTTGACATTGTTTATATTTGTTGAAATCAGATTTTACTAATACGCTTTGAGTTCTTTGAGTCCTTTTATCCCTTGAAAAACAACAAGGTCTCAGACTTATTAACCCCTTTAAAACCAGTCGCTCCTGACATTCCTGTTCTTTGGGATTTGTGATTTCTTTGGACTCATTCATTTATAGAAAAGCACATTAAAACTTAAAGCCAACAACTACGCATCAGGACAAGCCTTCACATCACTTGCTGAGTATGAAAATCTCTTTTAGACACACATACGCAGCATGCAGTACAGAGAGCTGTTAAACCTCTTAGTCTCTACGTCACCTCCACTTAACCCCAGTTCAAGCCAGGATTAATCATTTAGATCACAGTGATTATAATACGTTTCAACATCCCAAATGACAACATTGCCCTTTTAAATCTATGATATGGGGTGTAACTTATGGCCACTGTAGGCTCTGGTTAGTTGTGCAGAAAAGGTTATCCACACCTCAAGCTTGACCACTGGACCGATGTGATCAATGGTTGTAAATGTTAATGGAGCCCTAAAGGGAGAGTGGACAATGGGGCATTATGAGAGGCCTGACCCCACTAAAGCTCAGGAATCCCCCTCTCTAGGGCTAGGAGCTTTCTGAGTAGCAGGCTGTTTGAAAGAAATGGACCATCAATAGTACAACGCCATAAGCAAGGGGAGTACAAGGTCAAATACACACTGGAAGCGGCTCATTGGTTACCCCTTCAGGAAAGCTGTATATGAATGTAATTAAAATAAGGCCAAGGGTTTGCAAAAATTGTGGCTCACAATTAAGTGTAGACTCATCTGAAATCATGTGTAATAGGTTATATATACCTATTTAAAGATAGCTTTGTGTCAGATTGATTGCCTGCAGAATAATATAAATTCTACAGTCCTACAATACAGTGGCATAGTTTAATGAAATTGAATTACACATGAACTATAAGAATATTCATTTTAGTATTATGTTGATTTATCCAACACCAACTGGCCCTGTAAGGCATATAATTACCCTTCTAGTTACTTAATCAAGCAGTTAACCAAATTTAGCTGATAATTGGAAACAATTAGACCAGACACACCCATGCTTGATTACTGCCAGTTCTGTTGAATCGAGGCATCACTTAATTAGAGTCATATATTCATCTGGAAAAGGTTGCAAAGTCATTTCTAAGGCTGTAGGACTCCCACAAGCCACAGTAAGAGCCATTATCCACAAATGGAAAAACATTTGAACAGGGGTAAGTCTTCCCAGAGGTGGCCAACCTACTTAAATTCTTCCCTAAAGAAGATTAAACCAGGAAGCCCAGTGAACATTTGCAGGTCTTGATAATCTTAGATAAGGTCAGCATTCTTGATTCCACTGTGAGAGAGACTCACATATGCTAGAAACACCTAGATCAGAGGTCCTCAACCCCCAGGCCATGGACGATATCGGTCCATGAGTCATTTGGTTCTGGGCCTCACAGAAAGACTGAATAAAAATATTGTATTGACCATCAGAGTCTGAAAGATCTCTTATTTTGAAAAAATACTTGTCTCAGTCACATGATGCGGTACATCAAAAATTTCGCCCACAAGCTTGCAAACATGAGTAAAAACCAAACGCACTTTTTCAGTTGTATCTATAACGATCCATTAAAATATTGTTTTACACGAAACTGGTCCACAGTGCAAAAAAGGTTGAGGGCCACAGACCTAAATGACCTTTAAACCTTTTGGAATGATGTTCTATAAACTAATGATTTCAATATGGAACTTCTTTCAATTCGGAAACCGTTACATCTGACTCGCCGGTTTTAATCATCAACACCAAAGTCCACTTTCCTAGCATTTCAGTGGAATGTAGTGAATGTAAACACAAACCTATATTCATGGGTTGAATGGGATAGTTCCCATCCCTACCTTTCATATAAAGGAATGCATAGAGCATAAATCATGGTGTAGCATGGATGTCCTAAGTTCACGCACCCCATTTTTTCCTGTGGGAGGGTTTAAGAGAAAGGTGTAGCTTCAGATTTTGTAGATCAAACATTGCAAAATGACTGTTAGCTCAACCTGGTGTAACACTATGAACACAAACAAATGCACACACACACACACACACACACACACACACACACACACTGCAGTGCCAGCAGCGCTCAGATTAGCTCAGTGCAGTAAAGTGCCTTTCTGCTCCTAATGGCTCATAAATCAGTGGAGTCGTGGGCCTGTTTACTGCTGCAGTGGCCGACTACTCCGCTTTACAGCCCGTGATGGAAAAACCATTTAAATAAACACAGGACTCATTACATCTGAATCCGAGACACTCCGCGTACACACACAGGCTGCACAGGGCAGCGCATGCCGATACCAACAAGCCTGTAGGCAGTTAGGTACATTTCAACCGCCGATGGGTGCGAGACCGAGCCATCAAGACTTTACATTTGTATAAATAACTGGGCCGATCTGACATGAGAATGGAGGGCAATTACAGGAAGCATTCAGATCATTTTTATTTCTGTATTGATTTCGCTCTGAAGTATTGTGGTTTGGAAATGCATATCCATAGATTTCTGCATAACGCATTTAGGAAATGTGCATTTCTCCCACAGGGAACGCTGCCGTGGGATCTTTTATCAAATGGAAATGACAAGTGCTTCGAAGAACACATGTACACTATCGCACAATTACTCTACTGGGGCAATTACTCTACGCAGGACTCAATTTCCTATCAATTCCTTTCTTTTTCTTTGTATTCCTCACACAGTTTCCACACATAAAGAGAAGTACTGTACTTTAAATATGTACAGCATGAAAAAGACAGTGAGAGAAACACAATGAGGAGGAAAAAAAAAATACTTAAGGCAAACAGTACATACACAGCCACCCCCACACACCCAACAACAAAAGCAGTTTAAAGTGTGTGTGTGGTGTCGACTCTGGTGTACGTTTCCTGTACTATGAGGACGACTTGGCAGGCGCTTGTGTGGCAGCTCACACTGTGTGAGTCCTCCAAGTCTGATAGACGCAGAGATCAAACCAGCCCCGGCTCGTTTCCTCCTCATCCCTCGCTCGGTTCCTCCTCTTCTGCCACAGGAAACGATGCTCAAAAAGGAGGGAAAAGCAAGAGAGGAGAACAGAAGCTCTGCCCAGACACTTTCATCATCTGACAGATACACGCTGCCTTAGAACCGGCACAATTCTAAACTCAAACTCCTGTGTTCCTCTCAGTAACAAATCTAAACAAAACACCACACTGCGGTTCTACTCACTGCAAAGCACTATGCTGTCGTGGAAAAATGCCATCATTTCTGTATTTCAAATCTGCACTTTTAAAAATTCCACCCTTTTTAACCATCTAAAATGATCCAAAAATCTTTGAAGTCATTCAGAGTCAATGGGGTGAAATGATGCACTGCAGAGATTCCTTTGCAAGAGTGGTGAATGGAACAAGGGGTCTTCAAAACCAAGTATAGCAAATATATTGTATAAAGCATACATGCCATACATGCAAGTGCAAAATCTGAACAACATACACGTCCTTTGGGTTGTGAGAGGTCAGGATGCTCACATGGCTTATTTGCAAATTGTAAGTCTTAAACTGCAGCTAATCGGAAAATGCCAAGATAGCTATCTGTGTAACCATAAACAGCAACAATTTAAATGCAAACTTGATTATATCAGATGATTACATACTTGCAAGAGTACACATTAATCAAATAAATGTAATTTGACTCCTGACAACTTTGCGATAACGGCTTATTTTTATAAGTGATATATTGCACAGCCCTGCTTGCTCTGTGCATGTGTCCTGCAGTCAGTTTCTGTGGAATAACTGTGCATTGGTTTCTGCTCTCGGTATGTGTTGAGCCAATGTGTTTTCAGCACAGAAAAAGAACTCAGCTTATTGCCTGTGGTAACTAATCACGTACAAAGCAAGAAGAGTTTAGGTTGAAACCCGAATGTTCCTTTAACACAATGCTATGGGATGCTACTTCGGTAATAAAGCACTTTTTTTGCTACAGTGGAAGAGTGAACATTGAATGCACCACTAATTGTTTTGCATCCCCTTTGTGGCGATATTATCCATGTGGCTTGGCAAGCTGGTCTTTCCTAATGTATGCTCTGTGAGCTTCCTCCCCTTGTCTGCGTGTTTGGCTGGTCTAATTAACGCCGCTGGAGGTGTTGTCAGCCCACCTCTCCCTCCGCAGAGCGCAGCAGCTGTTTTATTCCAACGAGCGGAATGATAAGTTTCATTAAGGCACACGAGTCTCCTCGCTTCACACAGACAGGTGCGGCAAGGGTGGGTGGGTTTTCACACCAAACCTCACTGATGGCTTGGAGAACTTTTCCCCCTACTTTGCAGAATCGTCTCACAGCCACAGCGCCATACGCACCCCTTTATTGTTTGAATTTTAAGAGATGAAAGCTCTTTTGTTGGCTGACAACACGCTGTTCAGCCAGAGGGAACCTGTTCAGTGTAACAGTAATCACACATATACGTGCATTCGTCTTGAGCTGCCTTGGAACAAAGTGTGCAGGTCCATGTATGAAGTGGGGTGGAGGGAGCCGAGTGATCCCACCGCAGCCCAGGGGGAGATGGGCCCGTGTTATGTGAGGCATGGACGTTTAGGTAATTAAGGGTGTCGTGAAGTCTTGTCATTGATATTCCCCAGCGCTGCAGCCAATGTCCATTACTCATAGTAAAGCTCATTACAGAGAGCAGAGTGGCCTGCTTCTTATCGCTACATTTCAGCCTCTATGTATGGAAATGGAGGGAGATAATTAACTCAACAGACCTTCATCTTTCAGGAGAAAATATGGACCGATATAAAAAGATCCAAGTCCAGGGAACTGTATAATGAGACTCACTACAGCAGTTATGTACGTGAACGTATAGCGTGTGACATTTCGGCTTTGCCGATGATCCAGTGAAAATAAAGTGCTGAGAGTTGGGGTATGGAAGAGAGAGACTGAAGGAAAAACTTAGCAGCTAAAAAGATGAGAGTTTTACCACGCACACGAACGCATAGCATATGGGATGTGACATTTAGCTACCAGTGATCCGGCTGAAAACGTGGCAGAGGGTGCAAAAAAAAAAGAAAAAAAAGAGAAATTGCACTACAAAACTGATGGGAAAACCTAAGCGGAGGTTTTAAAGAGGAGCAGGCAAGGTGCCAAATAAAAGGATAATTTACGCAGCTGCGTTCAAGACAGTGAAGGCCTCCACACAAAGATGGCCTGTTCTGGAGGTGCTCATAAATCCGGGGTGTATGAATGGCTACGCTGTGCTGCCGGACCCCGGCCTGCTCCACGGCTCCAGAGGGGAGATCCTGAAAGATATTTCCACCCGTTAACCCAGCTGATTTGTGGGACGTTAATGGCTTACGTTGATGCAAACCTCACTCTTGTTGTTGTTTTGGGGATTTTTTTACTGCTTGGGTGAGTATCGCACTAATTCATCACATTTTGACCCCAAAAGGCTGGGAAGTCCAGACCACAGACAGGGAATTTCTCATCTCCATGTAGCTCGAGCCCATCACAGTCACACAGAACTTTTCATACAGGCTAGAGGGGCTTGATTAAGGGGCAAAGAGGGGGAAGGCCGCACCCGCAATGACCACCACTGACCAGTCACTGAACATTGTTAGAACAACACTAATGGGATTTTTTATACAAAGATTAAATATTTATTTGCAACTGGAGTTGGGGGTGGTCCCTAGACTAAGTGCGTCCAATTAGCCGTGGTCAGAGGAGCTGCAGCCCAGTGGGGCTCTCTGAATCTTTTATCACATGCTGATCCATGATCACATCCAAACACAGGGCCCACATCTCAGTGCACTGCTGCTCAAAATGATGCTACCAAGGGAGGTTTAGGCTGGAAAGTCTAGTGTGATATTTCTTCTTCTTCTTCTTCTTCTTCTTCTTCTTCGTCTTCTTCTTCTTCTTCTTCTTCTTCTTCTTCTTCTTCTTCTTCTTCTTCTTCTTCTTCTTCTTCTGCATCACATTC
>JBBJLR010084187.1:0-10565 GCA_037577145.1 Brachypetersius gabonensis | reverse complement strand
ATATATTTCTGTTTAATGCTTTCTGTTTAATGAATCTAAATTTATTGTAGATATTTTTGCTTTAAAAGTCTTTAACAATGTAATTGAATTTTGGCAGACGAGTGAACAAATAATCAACATTACAGACTTTCAGCGTCTCTTTTATTTCTTTCTTTTAATTTTTGTTTTTGCACTGTTCATGTGCAGTAATGGTCACAGCAGTTAATAACATGACCTGAAGGAAAAAATGCTTCAGCAAGAACAATGATAGAACTTTCTATAAGATGCAGTTTAAGACAATGGACATACAAACATAGACATCAGAGGCATTTTAATGTGGGCGGGACCACTGTTGGGGGTCTGGAAAAATTCCTTATTGCTTGAATTGCAAATAACAGTACTCCAGTAAACCGCTCCATCTGTCCGTTTTTAAATGTAAACTTTCCATTCTATGAGCCAAGCGGCGTGTTCCCTGACCCTAACCCTAACCCTAACCCTCGTGCTAATCTCACAGCATGCGATTAATCAGCATTTAACATTTTTGCTGTGATTAATTGATCAAAATTAATATGTATATATACACATATTTTATATAGGCATACGATCGGCTCTGGGAATGGCTGACACACACTGGCTGCGCCACCAAACACACACACAGAGACCCACACACACAGGCCAGCAAATTTTATACTTTCAAAAAGTCTAAATCAAACAAAAGCAAATTCTGTACCATCACCCAGTTCTCCTCATGGAGAGCAGAGGCTGTTTAAGTGTTATGGCTTCCCTAACTGGGGACACCTTGACTCCCCAAGGAGAAGAGTTCTGGGTCACATGGCAGCTGCTCTCATGGTGACTCTATGCTGCAACTATAAACACACACACACACATGCACACACATGCACACACACGCACACACACGCATGCACACACATGCACACTGTCAAAAAATAACTTCAGAATTTCTTCTGTGGTATCCTCTCAATGTGTTATGTCTTATGACAGGAGCTCACAGTAATTTCTTTAGAATTTTTAATGCACCTTTAAAGGTTGCTCAACATGTCTAAAGTTAACAGATTTATCGCCATATGGATAGATTATTTAATTTTGTCATCAGTTCAACTATTTCCAGTTGAGTATAATTACTATAGAGACTATATAAACTGAAGCAACAATACTTTGATATCATGACTGCCTTAATGCAGTCTCTGGACACTACAGTATATATATAGTACAGTGATCGCCATGTTCTTGATATGTTGAACTCCCACCAGTATCTTACATGACGTCCACCAGCTAACTTAATAATCAGGGAGCTCATTAGCCAGAACAGGTGTTGCAAACATCTCAGGAAGGCAAATCTTCGGGCCTTGCATTGTTTCAAGTCATTGTTTTGTTTGTAACTGCTGTAAATCATACATTAGATTTGGTTTTCAGCAAGGGCCTCAATGTTCCTACTGTTAAAGATTTAGCTCTGAGTGATCATTTCCGTATTATCTTTGATGGGCTTGTTATTCCAAACACCCACACTAGATCAAAAAGTGCCAAAAAGAGTATAACTGCAGAATCTAACTCTACATTTGCAGGGTCTTTGATATTATAGTGGTAGCAAAGTAGAAGAGACATTGCAGAAAAGCTGAGTGTAAATGGGTAGAACTAAGTGTTAGAATGATTATGACATTAGCAAAGAAAGTCTACATATTTACAACTCTGAGTTAAACAGGGCATGATAATCTTATTTCTCTAGTATTATTAATAAGAACATTAACAGCACTCATGCTCTTTTTGCTACTCTAGATGGGCTAACATTTAGACATTTACCTACAAAGTTCCTATCCGCAAAAATATCTCAAAAGTTGAAAAAAAGTTGAAAATATCAAAGCATCACCTCCAGCCAGTCACAAAGTCTATATTACAGTTTTTCTCTGTTGGTTTGGCTCATTTCCTAAAACAGAAATGACATTCTTAAAACTATAAGGTCATTTGGCCAAACAGTCTTACAGTTCTGTGCAACATTACAGCTCTCTAGAAAAAGCTCATATCTCTCCCAAAACTGTTTACACGTGCCTTAAAACTAGGTTCCTTTCCCATACACAGAGTCAGTACCATCAAAATGATAAAGATCTTTCTCAGTTGCTTTGGCTCATTTGTATTCACTTAGTGCTTTTGCCAAAATAACCTGGAACGTTCAGCACAACACCATGGATCCCCTGCGAAAGCTCATATCTCTCCCAAAACAGTTCATCCATGTGTCAAAACTAAATTACTTTCTCATATAAATTGCCAGTGTCCCCAAAATGCATCATCCCTTTGGCATTGTGTAAGCACTGCAAGTCAAAATGCTTCGATGTTTTGTCACTATGGCAGAGGTCTAGCTAACAGAATACAATTATATATAAAATTGAAAAAAAAGGATTTTACAGTAAGAGCAGCCTCCAAAGTCTGACATCACACACACTGCACTCATACTGCCAAGGAAATTGCAACCAATTTTTAATTCACACACATATTCCATACAGCAGAGGACATAAAAAGAAAATGTATACAGTGTACAAAACATAAACACAAACAAAAAACAAGAAAAATGATATCCAGCCTACAGTGCTAAAAAAAAACGTTTCACAACTACAGTAACACTTTTACTGGTCGCTGTCATCACCCTCCCTCTCCTGGCCACCATCCTCATCCTCCTGGCCATCCACGCGCTGCTCTCTGTTTGGCCATAGATGTTCGTCCACATCGCAGCGGATATTGTTCCTTGCGGTGCAGCGAGGGAAGAAACGGCGCAAATGTCTCAACCATCCCCTTCTGATCCCTTCTGATGTCCTCGCATGCATGGAGCAGGGACTTCTGGTCTTGAGCCTGATGTTCATAAACTCTCCACCTCCGAGCGGAAAAAACTCCTCAATCGCATTGAGGAAAGCAGAGTATGGTGGTAGTAGCTCCATGAGCATTCCTGGATGAGTAGTGAACCAGGCCCTGATGAACGGGCCACGGTGGAAATTCACATTGTCCCACACTATGACATAGTGTGGTAGGTGAGTCCCTTCAGTGATTCCAAACCTAGGGTACAGGCCTATGCAGAGGTACTGCAGGGAGTATTTGACATAAAGAGGAGAGAGTAATACTGAAGACAGTTTTCTGTTGCAGTTTTTAGGCAAAAGGCTGTAATCAGATTAAGCTATATTCTGAAGGTAAAGAGGAAACCACTGCTTACTGTAATGTTGCAATGATAGACAACCAATAGTTGACTTACATGCACATGCTGGTACCGCAGCTCTTTCACTCTGTCAGAGTTCCTCTCAAATGGTAAATGTGTAAGTTGCCCTTGTTCATTTACTTTGTGAGGTCCCTTTATGTTCATACTGCAAATGGTACTGGCCCTGGCCTAGCTCTATATGTACATGTTTGGCAGCATTCACAACCACAGACAGCACCTGTCAGGAAACTAAACTGCTTGGTTGGTTTTGAGATGTGAGAAATTCCTCCTTTGTTAGTCAAATTCTAATTTCACCTGACTGTCAATTACTGTCATGAATTTATCAAATGTTCATAGAAATTCATAAATGGTGTTCATGGCATTATGTTCTTGACTAATTTTGACAATTGAACAGACTATTGTGCGTATGATGACTTACACGATGAAATCATGCCGACATGTTTTGGAGAGAACAACCATTAGACTGAGAATCAACTAATCAGTTTAAGATCTCAAGATCTATTTACTTGGCAAATGTGCTAAATGTGGGCTCATTGTGCTAAATGTGGGCTACTTGTACAAAACCATTTGCAAAGATGCACTGAGACACTTGAGACATGTACTAAGACATTTGCAATTTGATGAAATCAATGACAAATGCCATTCTGTTGTGAAGCAAGGGGGTTTGGAGATTTCTCCATGTTGTTTTGAGAATGTCATTTCTGTTTCAAGAAATGAGCCAAACTGATGGAGAAAAACTGTAATGAACAAGGAAAAAAATGTGGCCTGTCATTGGTCTGAATACAGACTCGGGTAGGATAACGGTCTTGGTACTGTTAGAACAGTCCTCAGATGTTTCAGGACACACTTAGAAGGCAGAGATTATTTTGTCTCTATAGAGACTTAAGATCATGCACTATGGAGTCCCACAAGGATCCAATATTGGGCCCCTTTACATGCTCCCTCTTGGCCAAAATCCCTAAGAGTATAAGGTCCTGCAGACTCATTCTGTTTATGCCTCACAAAAATAAATCTCTGAATATTGCAACTCACTGCATGCCTGGAATCAAGGTTAATAAAAACTACAACCAAGGTCAAACCTTTAATGTAATCGTGGATGGGGGTCTTAGTTTCAGTGAGCACATTACAACTGTAACTAAAGCTGCATTGTGGCATCTCCGAAACAAAACTAAAGATAGGGATTTTGTGTCAAGGGAAGATTTGTATAAACTCAGACGTGAATTTAGATTCTGCAGGGTTGACTATTGCAGTGCTCTTTCCATTGGCCTTCCCAAAAAGACCATTAGCCAGAGACAGCTTATTCAAAATGCTGCTGCTAGAGTTCAAACAAAAACCAAGAAAAGAGCACGTTTGATAAATAAAATAAAATTAATTCAATTAAAATCAACCAGTTTTCCACAACTTTCAAGTAAACCAGTAAGATCTGCACAAAATTCATGCACATTTCTTTTATATTGCTTCATTTACCTTTTATTTGACTTATTGCAATAAATCCTGCTTTCATATACCGATGTTATGCTTACTTTTCTTTTGTGTGTTTGTATTCTTATTTTATCTCTGTTCAGGACACCGAATAACCTCTGAGTATTCAAATGTGCCATAAGAAGAAACTTGCCTCGTCTTGGCTTGCTACTGTAATAGGGTTTAGGTACTCAGCGGATCCAGGACTGATTGCTTTTGCCTGCCTAGAACAATGCTTCTGAGGCTCCAGAGAGGAACATCCCTCATAGAGGTCGCCTGTCTGGCCCTTGTCCCTCCCAAAAGAAAATGCTTTCGAGGCGGCACATACGATGAAGGGAATTAAAACGGTTCGACAGTCTGAAATGACCTTAGAAGAGGCAGAGGCTCTTCTGTTATTGCACCTCTTCTCATCAGAAGTGCTGAGTGGTGCCCAAAGGAGGACAAGCATGTTATGAGCTTTAATCCAGTAGATGATTGTGTAAGAATGTAATAAGCGGGGGCCGCTGATGCTGGATTCCCCCGCCCTCTCGGCTAACAGGGGGCTTTCATAAAGGTCAGCGCTTATCGACTGTCTTTCCACATCTTTCTCTGTTGTTTATTTACTTATTGAACACATTTTTCTCCTCCATAGAATGGAGTTATAGCTGTGTACCTCCTCCATAGATGGTTAAACATACAGCCAGTCTGGGAGGGTTCTGCATCTTTCTATAGGAACTCCCACACAACATCTTCAGCCGCTTCAGATCACTTTTATCAGGGGAGCCGAGAACCCCCCTTTCTGAGCTAAATGAAAGATACAGAACACTCTGTCCTGGTTCTGGGTTCAGCTGTGCCAACACCCCAAGCTGTGCTTTTTTCCAGGTACTTTATTTACTTGACTTAGTTGCTGGGGCATGAACAGAGAACATGCTGGTCCATAGTCCAGTGGTTGTATGTTTTACACCAATCAAGATGCTTGGAGGTTTGTCTGCAGATGCTCAGCCGTGAAAACCCATTCCATGAGGCAATTTTTACAAGCTTCCGCAGTCGGTGGCTCCAAGCTAGCGTGGCCTACCTAGTCATGGCTGACCTGTTGTTGCTCCTAGATGCTTTCATTTCACTATAGGCCTTTTAGAAAAGGCCATGGCCAAAACACACATTTAAGACAGTTGTCCACATACCTTGACTATATGATGTATGAGTACACTTAATAATTAATAGCAGTGCTGAATAGCAGGTCTTAAGATCAATAACTGCCAAAATGGTTTAAACCTTAGAAATTTGATTTAAAAAAAAAAATGGTGTAAAACAGTCTAAAGCAAGTGTTTGCCACTGTTTGCTGCTCTTTCACTCGGTGCGCCGCTCAGCCGCTCTCTGGACACCCTCTCTGGGTTTCCCCCACCTACTTATGGGTGGAGACTATCCTGAAAGTTCTCTGTTTTTTCTGTTTGTTTCTAAAAACTAAAATGAAAGAAATTAGCACATGCTATTGTTAGCACAATTAGCACAATTACATGCATGTAATTGTTGCATGCTTTTTAAATTACAATAATTCTGGTTCTACATAACATAGGAACACCAAACAAAGCTCAGCATGACGTTTGATACATCAACACAAACTGGGGGAACTTCTACATGAGGTGTTGTTTTGATGTATGATGGGAATTCACCTTTTGTTGTGCTTTCGTACTGTTTGTGTTATATGGGTTAATCAAGGTTACAAATAATAGAGAACTAAAAAGACTTACTGTAATGTGCCCATGAACCAGTCCTGGTACAGAGACAGCCATACAGTGCTGTACAGGAATTATTCCACAGATTGTGTTGGCATTTAGAGCATGACATGGTGTTGGTGCGAGGGAAATGGAAAGTGTCTTTCATGAACCTCATTTAGAGCTCATTCGCTGTTTCACACTATTGCTTCCATATCACCGCCTTAATTATGGGAACGACGTCAGCAGCATAACAGGCCAGCTGGGTGGCGTGGAAAGTGGCCGATGCAAATTTTAAATCACATTGCAGTCGCGTGCTGGAACTTAGACAACTAGAGAAGCTTTCGATTTGACAGAGCACCGTAGATTGTGATCAATGCATGCATGGATGTTTTTTTTCAGATTGCCTTTTGGTATAGAGCTCCAATGTGTGTTCAACAGTTCAACCATATATAAAACCAGTTCTATCAAAAAGCCAACAGTTCTTTTCAGACTAAATTATGGATGTACTCCCTCTAGGCCCGGTCGCCTTGCCCCATGCCTGAGCACCCCCCTCTGCACTGCGTTTGCATTGCACTTAATGCTCCAGACTACTTACTTCATCACATCCCTCACTGCTTTGTCCATTCTTCTGGTGAGCTGCCCGATTAATGGAGCTGCGACCCATACCTTCAGATAACCACTGTTTTTTCAACCTCACCACATTCTTCAGTGGTTCTTTGTTCTACTGGTATTAGGATGGCCATCAATTGTCATCACAAATATCTCAGAGTTCTTGTGTGTTGTGTCCAGTTGTTCTTGCGATCTCTTATCTACCCTGATTTCCAACTCTGCATCTTTGCGTGAGACCAGAGTCATCCCTTTGCCTCCATATTTGTTGGGACAATCAAGATCGAGTTCAGTGCTCAAGTCCAGCTAAAACATGAGCCCTCCTCCTCAAGGGGGATATCGAGAGATCACACTGGGCAACAAATTACTTCGGAGGGATAAATGTGCTCAGTTACTGTACAAATGGGATAATACACCTAAATAAAACTGATCTCAGCCCTTCAGGTGGTGCTGCTTGCTAAAATGTTGTGTCTTACAACCATACTTGACAGCCCCAGTACCAGCTAAGCTAGGTTGGGCCACATGACCAAAGTGCTGTCAAACTCGGTGACTCGTTATCTTTGTATGCTAGTGTGGGAAGTAAAAGTCACTGAAAGAAAAGAAAACATTGTTTATGTTACAGAGTGTACTCTGGCTGTTATGAGCAACTTTAGACTTGTTCGCAGATACTTTAGGTGAGAGGTTTCCTCGGGTTCAGTCACCGTCTGGCAGAGAAAGGCGAAGGCCGGAACAGAGGAGACTGCCGGAGTGTAAGCTGGCATGACACCGTCTTTGTGTGGGTTTTCTTTTACAGAGACCATGCAATATTCAGTACCTGAGACGATATACAAGTCAGCTGTGGAGTGAACCACAGTCCCTGTAGGCGGCCAGCTTTAACTGAATCCAGCTCTGAAGTGCTAATCACAGCAGGGCTCTCTGAGCTGGAATATCACACGCAGGGAACGATGGCATAGCGATTTTATGAGGACGTTGTGTAACAGCAGAAATGCACCACATCTGCTGCTCGTCAGGTGCTAAACTGGAGCAGCCTTCATTCTTGCAGACTTCAACAATAATTCATCCACAGACTGTGGTTATTTCATGCACTGTCTGCGTGGGTGTGTTTTGAAGTATTTCTATTGTACCACCATATAGTCACGTCATGTTATGTGAATTAAAAGTGTAAAGTGGCCATTTTTGTCACATGTAAACACACCACAGCACACAGTGTGAACACTGAAATTCTTCTTTGTATTAAACCCATTCCCCCCATGTGAAGCAGTGGGTAGCCAGCAAAGCAGCATCCAGGGAGCAGCGTGTGGGGAAGGTACCTCACTCAAAGGGACCTCAGTGGTGCCATTGGCAGTCCTAGGATTTGAACCCATGACCTTCCAATCACGGGGGCAACTCCCTAAGCACCAGGACACCAATTATTCAGAATGATATTCATATACAGTATGTTGTTCTACAAGTAATGAAATGTTTATTCATTTGCATGAAAATGGTAACATCCTCTTTAGCCAGAGACACCTCCAACTGGAAACACTCAAGAGTTGGAGAGTCTACTCATTGCAACATTGCTATCATCTAAAAATGGGTTATTCTTCAATTTGTTTTGAATTTTATTTCAATGCGGATAGTATGAAACCAAGACATTCCATGAGTCTGGTCAGCTTTGTTTCCTTTTGTAATACACATCCATTTGTGCATTTCAGGCCTGTAATACATTTATGACTTGAATCTCAAAACAACACAATTAAAAAGCAAATACACCTAAAACATTATGTCCATTTTATTAAGCATTATCAACCACATTTGACATATGTTTGTTAAAGCAATTAAAAGTATTTCCACTATTAGGAAAAACTCAAGCTGAATTCCAGCTTTATCTTGATTGTAGTCCTTTCATACAGCATTGGTGAGTCCCTTATCTACACACTAAGAGGCTATTAAATAAGAACTGTTCTTTTATTTACCACCATCGTAGTTTTAGTTTAGTGTTTTAAACTTCACCCTTGTCTGTTTGGAAGCACCTTAAATGCCAGCAGCATCCATGTGCCCCTCGTCCACCACTGCCAGAGCTCACCACAAAAACAGACTCCAGTCACTGATTCATCAGAGCCTCATGGTACATGGGTGTGTATTGCTGTTTTTAAATATTTTAGAATTCTTCAGATTCCTCATGCCTTTATGGTATATCAGTCTCTTTTTCTTATCAGCAGAGAATTAAAGTGCTCTGGCAACTCTGCTCTTTTAGCTTTAATCGCTACATAGAAAGTAACATTTTCTATACATAAACAATATCTAAATGGCTAAATCTAAATGGCTTTGCCAGTGAAAAGGTACAAAGTAAGCTTTTGTTTGAACAGATACTTGTGTTCTGTGAAAAAAGAGCTACTTTAAGGCCTGCTTGTGGATGAAAACCGAATTTCCCAGAAGCCTCACAAAGCCCTAAGATCTCAGTGCTGTGGTTCAGTCCTGTTGTACATCGCTTTTAAGAAAGTGGCCTCAGGGGCTTTTTCAGTTTTGCTAACTGGGGTGTCAGCACAGTGAACTGGTACCTCAGAGCACTATAAAGCACAGATTTTTACTGGTGAAGGCTACGCAGCCGTCAGCGATGACTTCTCTCTGCGAGTTAATAATGTATGACTGACTCTTTAGAGAGGTGGATCTAGAACATTGTGTAGGTTGGGGATAATAATGTTGTATCAGAAGGCAGAAGGCAAAAAGACAGCTGAGTACTCCTGTAGAATACAAATGAAACACACTCTCCCACACACACACACACACACACACACACACACACACACATACCTGAAATTGGCTCTAAAGCACTGTCTGTTCTCTGTATGCGAGGTTATCATTGATTAGGTATGTCCTGCCCCGGGCACACCTTGTTCTCCACTCAGCTTCCAGGAGAGCTCATTAGTGCTTTCGCTAAAACCTTCCCCCTGTTACTCTGTTTCAACTGTGACAGGAGCACACGGACACACACACTCACACTTCTCTGGGCTGGAGACAAGGACACTCTTACACCCCTCCCCCTCCTGTCTGTCTCCAGGAGAGGTTTCCGGCAGCTACAAAACTCACACTCTGAAAAGAAAATGGCCTTTGGTCCTCAACCGTTTTCAAGAGAGTCCACCGACACATCGAGCAGGAAATGTCACAACTCACACTTTTTACGCTGCCATTATCCTGCCGCGTCCCCTGCGGCTGCATGACATGGGCTGCATGATGTGGATCCCTCACCAGGGGTTTAGCATCAAACACTTGCTGGCACAGCACATGGCCAGAGGTGATGAAGGATGCATTTTTCCTTCACTGGCGTACCTTGCCGCTGCCATCTGGACGTCATCTTCTATTTGCCAGTGCGTACGCTCCGCTACATGAGTCTCTGTCTGATGTGGTTCCTCAGCTAATTGCTCATGTTTATTTAAGATGGCATGTTCCATGCAGAGGAACATCAGGCATAAATGGATCTTGCAGCACAGAAAGAACCTTATATGAACAACAACTTTGATTTATTAAAAGTATTATTTCCTTAAACATGAAGAAGTCCTGGAATGTCCCACTGGTGGAACTTTGGGGCTTGCCTTGGAATGAACCTTTTGGTTATTATTGCAGTTTTA
>JBBJLR010084177.1:0-10565 GCA_037577145.1 Brachypetersius gabonensis | reverse complement strand
GATGATTTGAATGTAAATTATTTTATTTTGAGTTTATTTGAGCGTAACTTGCATCTTAAACATGTTTAAAGATCACCATTTTAAAAGGAGTCTTCTCCCGGTGTAAATATTAGCGAACTGCTAAGCTAGCTCAATATAGCTCGTTCTTCCTAACTACTGCATTAGAGTTTCCCAAATTACATCTGCACATAGTTGACATATTAGTAAAAATAACAAGTTGGTTGTATTGGCTCTATGTTGAAAATTGGAGGAATGCTAGTTAACTAAAGTGTACATTTCAAAACGAAACCGCCCGCGGGCCCGCTAGAGGGCGCTTCTGCACAAAAGGGTTAAACCCTTACTAGTTTCTGGTAAATACTGTCCTTGCTTATGAATCACAGGGTCATTTAACCAATAGTGTACTTTTTTGAACATGATGCAACTTGTTCAGCGTGTGCTCACCCATATCACCAGTACCATTTAAGTAAGTAGCAACACTTACTTTATATTTTTGACATTACTGTCCGGCTTCATTTCTGTAGCCCTGCATTAAAGCAGTGTGTCTAATACAGGTATTTGAGAACTAAAATGAGTAGCTCTTCTTTTAATTCAAATATCAACGGCAGAGGTGGACATTTAGGGCGGCTGTAGCTCTGGAGGCTCTATGCTTTAAAATGAGAAGTTCCACAGGCCTCTGGATATGGCAATGGTCATGGAGTGATTTAGTAGTGGTTGCCATGGTAACATGGATTTCCTGTGAAATGCAGGCCTTCTCGCTCATGCAGGGTGATGTGAAACAGAGATTGTTTCGGTAGCCCAGACATTCTCATCTTGTCGTTTGCCAAGCATTTCAGATCAAAAAATGTTTCTTAAACACACCAAGTCTTCACCCCACTGCAGGACAAGACTACAACTTCCTTCTTTCTTCCATTTCTGAAAGACGTACGATTACATAGGAAAAGCTCATTGTTTTTTTGAATGAAACTGTGGTGAAGGAACTTACCACAAGTTGTGTGTTGAAGAATGTGTAGGAGTTAAAATTTCTTTCTGGTGAACTACCTACTCAGCATTACTCATACTGGGAGGGCTACACACACACAGAGTCTCGTGTACACGAGTTCCTGCACGTAGCCTGTATTCCACTCAAAATACCCTCGCGTCAGTGAACAAGTTTATCCTAAAGCCACAGTCATGGTTGTGCCTTCAGAGAGGGGGAGGAGTGTTGGAGTATAATGGCCCTTTATTTGAATGAGTGTGTTCAGTTACTGTCAAAGGCATTTTTATAAATGTCCTGTCATTGAATCGCTGTTGTGCTCACTCACTTGGGAATGAATAAATTTAGGTTTACTTTGACTTTTTCCTCTCTCTCTTTGTCTCTTTGTTTGTCTTTCCTGCTGTCTTTTGGTCGTATAAACAAGCCATCACCGGTTAGCCGGCCTGCATCTTTCCATGATGTCTGTATAGCCTGCCAGGAAAGCTGTTCCTCAGCAATCAGCAAGTTTAAAAATGTTAAATTAATATTTTAATCGTATTCATGCTTGGTCTAGCAACCCTCTGAATATGTGGGACTGCTTTTAGATTATTTTTAAAATGCTTTGATCGTTTTGGTTCTTTGTTGTATCACAAGAACCAAGTATATTATATGTATGTTAAGCTAATGCTTTACACCTTGTTTAGAGGGATTTCCGAACGGGAAAAGCTGTCTACTTTTTGGACTGCTTTCATAAATAAGGGAGGGTTTCTGACCTCTCAGTAGATGAGGGTGTTCAATAAGGGAAATGTGAGAGAAACCCACAATGATGTTGACGTTGTGTTTTGACCAATTCAGTACAAATCTGGAAGTGATTCAGTAGGATTTCAGGGTGGGATTGTGAAATGTGTCCAACCCTAGAGGAAGAAAAATGTTTGGGCTGACATTCTCTGCTTCCTAATGACTGCCTTTGGGTTTTCAGAGAGAGGTCGTGTTCTTCATGGGATTTGCCTAGTGATACCAGAGGCCGTTTTTCTCTCCAAAATACCTAAATACCTAAAAAAATTAAATGCCAAAATCCAATAGAATTGAACTTTTGAAAAGGGGGAGCATGCCCCAGAGAGGGCATGGACTGATTGCCTCACAGACTGATTGCCTCAGTTGAACACTTTGCCTACTTCTTTCTGTCCAGCAGTGCTTTTCTGCTTAGACTGAAGGAGACACAGTAGGACAAATTTTTGCCTACTGGGTGCAGCGGCTTGCCTTTGCTTATGCTTTCATTAAAATTAAATTCATGTTACACTGCTTGTGGTTACTTGATGGGTGTTGTATTCATACACACCCTGTAAGCTGTTGCCTGGGATCTTAGGGAATGGAAGTCACTTTGGATAAAAGCATCTGCTAAATGGCGTAAATGTAAATCTTATGAGACACTGCAGGCTGAGAATTGTGACCATTGCATTGTGAGCATGAAAAGTCTAGCACACTTCCAACTGCTTTCAGGGTTGAATTCCAATGAAAAGGCTGCCATTTCTAATATTTACTTATCAGTCTGGATACAGCATTCAGTGTACTTTACTTTGATTTAGCGAACAGGTGGTTAAAGTGACAGTTTATATAGGAGCTTGATCGGAAAATTATGTCTGTAACGAGGCTGAATGCTCGAGCTTGTTGCAGAGGCTGGTATGTACGCTTGTGAATTGCCCCTGAGCTATGTGTCTGCTGAGCGAGTCCATTTGGAAACCCTTCATGTTATGCTGGGAGCAATGCTTTATAAGGCTGGGCTCTAAAGTGAGACACCACAGGCTGATAACACCACCAGAAGCGTGTGTGTGTGTGTGTGTGTGTGTGTGTGTGTGTGTGTGTGTGTGTGTGTGTGTGTGTGTGATGACACCACCAGAAGTTTAGGGGTGGGGTCTGTGTGCGCGAGTTTCACTGGTACTATTGTCCTGGCTTAGAATGGAAAGTTTGTTTGGTCCAGTAGCAGCACAGAAGGCTTGTCAGAATATGTTAGTGCATTTAATGTCTGATTGGTGAACTACCAGGTTTTCCTAACCTGTGATTGGTTTCCTGTTCATAAGAGCTTGCATTAGTAAGCGGACCAGTAGTTCGTGAAGGCTGCAGATATGAGAACAGTTACTCTGCTTTTGGGCTGTAACTGTTTACAGGAGTTGCTTGCTTTAGCCTGAGTCTGAAGATATGATGCAGAGAACAAACATGCACACACTTGTTTCCTGCAGACTTGCATATTTTTTGTTTGTTTCTTGGGGACATATGCTTGCAGGGGGGGGTTGGGGTGAATGGAAAATGCACCGGATGGAAGACCATATTAGGCACAATGACTTGCGCATTCTTTTGTACTCTATCTCGAAACTAAGTGACTGAGCATTATCTTGTGAACACACTGATAGTTCACTGCCATCTAGTGGTGAGAATCCTGAAATGCTAGGCCTTGTTAGTTCATCATTTTCTGGTCACAAACTCGTGATACAGCTGGGCTTTGCTTCAAAACTGGGAATCTTTTGTCTTGTATTTTGCCAGATGTTTTTATAGTTATACAGTCGAGTGCTGCAGTCCACCATTGTCTGTGGCTGGGCCTGATGCTCAATCCACATCTGTTTTAAACCCTTTTTTAAATCCAGACTATCTACTGTCTTTACATAGAATAACAAGTAAGCATATCCAACTCAAGCCTTGAAGACATTAACAGAGCAATACATTTCACAATTTAAGAGGGGTGGAAAACAAAGGAAAAACACTGGGACTGGAAAAAAATTCAAGAGGTCATGTTGGACATGAGTGTACAAAGTAGAATGTCAGATTGGATGTAATGCGCTGTTCACTGTTTGACTAGCTCATTCTTTCCATACAGGACCAATCAGCAGTATCCTGGTGAACAAGTTTGGCAGTCGACCAATTATGATCATTGGAGGCTGCCTGGCTGGCACGGGATTGGTCTCAGCTTCCTTCTGTGACACTGTGGAAGGGTTATACTTCACTGTGGGAGTAATAGGAGGTGAGCCGACCTGGTCATAGTCTAGACACAGTTATAGTGCTGATTTTGACCCATTTTGTAAATTGTGGACCTAATCAAAAATGAATATCTTGTGACACCTTAACTTGTCGGACACAGAAAAATGCTCATACAACAGACACAGGCTGACAAAACATCGTACCAAACCTGTTGTATTGGAATGGGAAATATTTGGATGAATGTATAAAATGCTCTTAGTAGAAACGGTGTTTGACCCAACACAAATGTTATTGTTTTAAACATTGTTAATGTAGCATTGTTTTTTCATTAGTACCATTTTTTTTCACTTCCTCCTCTCCCTGCAGGTCTGGGTTTGGCGTTCAATTTAAATCCGGCACTGACCATGATTGGTAAATACTTCTACAAACGGCGTCCAATTGCTAATGGCATTGCAATGGCGGGCAGCCCCGTGTTCCTGTCCACGCTGGCACCCCTGAACAGCTGGCTGTACGACCAGTTTGGCTGGAGGGGGAGCTTCCTGATCCTTGGTGGCGCTCTGCTGAACTGCTGCGTGGCCGGCTCCTTAATGCGGCCCATCGGGCCCAAGCCGCAGCCACCGAAGGACGATGGAGGAGCCAAAGGCCGTGAGAAGAAAACAGCAATGCAAACAATCAACAGCTTCATTGACCTGACGCTGTTCAAGCATCGTGGCTTCCTGCTGTACCTCATGGGCAATGTCATCATGTTCTTCGGCCTGTTCGCCCCTCTCGTCTTCCTCAGCAACTATGCCAAGAGTATGGGCATTTCCAAAGACAAAGCTGCCTTTCTCCTTTCTGTCCTCGCCTTCACGGACATGGTGGCACGACCCTCGATGGGCCTGGTGGCAAACACGCGCTGGGTCCGCCCACGGGTGCAGTATTTCTTCGCTGCCTCGGTGCTCTATAATGGCGTATGTCACCTGCTGGCCCCACTCTCAGTGGACTATATAGGGTTCGTTGTGTATGCAGTGTTTTTTGGTGTGGCATTTGGCTGGCTGAGCTCTGTGCTCTTCGAGACCCTCATGGACCTGGTGGGAGCACAGAGGTTTTCTAGCGCTGTGGGCCTCGTCACCATTGTGGAGTGTTTACCTGTTCTGTTCGGACCCCCAATACTGGGTAAGTATATCTGTACTAGTTTGAACCAGTTCTGTGTACTGGATTGGACTGTATTAATCACACCACAGACTTTTGCTGTACTGTGAGCCTGAATGGCTGTCAGCAGTACTGGTTAGGAATGGGTGGGGTTCCTAAAATATCTGGATATTCAAACACTTGTTTACTTGATATGAAATGAGTAAGGCATATGTAAATTGTAAAAATGCTCAAATTTGCTCCTCGAACAAAGTGGGTTGTTTTATTAGCTTTTTAACATTAACAGTTCATATTGTCCTAGTTATATAGACAATGTTGCTTGTATTCATGCAAAAAAAAAAAAATGCCACCAATTTAATAACACGATCACGTGACGATGTTCAAATCAACCTGTACATGACATTCATTTTATTTCCTAAGAGGTATGGAAATCTTGCATGTTGCCAAGAAACCTGGGCTTCTGTCTGCACAACCACAGATGGTTCGAAGGGTCAAAGACATTTACAAGATTTTTGCAGCATTGACTTACCATGTTATTGCACATTAACTGTGACCGTCTTAATAAGCATTTCCAACTAAATTTACATCAGTGTATGTAGTCCATGTTGTGTTTTCATTCTGCAGGCCAGCTAGTATTATTACATTACACACAGCACACACAGATAAATTACTAAATCAGAAGACACAGAACATATATCACCTAATTTCTCATTAAAATGAAATTACTGGGCTATTTGAAGTTCAAAATCCAATAATAAAATGGTTAACATGTTCATCCCAGGTTTTCTGGTCTTCTGCGTGTAATGAGTTTGAATATTTTGTCCTCGTTGTTCTGCAGGCAAGCTGAATGACGATTATGGCGACTACAAATACACCTACCAGGGCTGTGGCATCATCCTGGTCATAGCCAGTGTCTTCCTGTTCGTGGGCATGGGGATCAACTATCGTCTGCTGGACCGAGAGAAGAAAGAGGAGGAGAGGAAAGCAGGCATGGAAGCCAAGGATGACGAGACCAACGTTGACAATGCCATCAAGGAGAAAGAGAAGGAGGCGGAGAACGACGTGTGTACGCCACTCACGCAGGCAGACTTAGCCAAAATGGATGAGGACACAGTATAACGTGCACACCACTTCTCACTCACACACACCTGACTGCCAGCCTTGTCTTCCAACTGACCGTCCACAATAAATGAGATTAAACAAAGCAAGCCATACTGGAACAAACCGCACGACACACACAAAGCATTCTCTTAGAATAAATGTGTACTGACTTTCACTGCGACGTGATCCAGGCCCTGACTAGTTATTCCCCTTCGTACTGTAGTTTCAGTGATTCCTCATACTTTGTGCGGTCAGTATGACTGAAGTACCAACATTTTACAAACAGTTCCACAGAAAGTTCACACTTCACAAAAGCTTTTACCACCTAATTGACACCAGAGTCACGGTACGTCCACCATGTGACTCTACGTGACAAAGGCGTAAGACGAAGCTCAAGTACAGGTTTGTGTGTCTGTTGAGAGAAAAGTTCTCGTACTGATGCATTTCAGTAAAAAGCAGGTTGTGTTCATTTTTTTTTAAAGAGGTAAATGGTCCAGTGTAATTTCATTCAGATTGGAGGAATACAGCAAAAATGGAGGTTTTGAGATTGTCAGTGTTTTCCCACTAGCACTCAGACACTTCTGCACAAGCGTCAAACGCTTAGACACGGCGACCAACTCTGTAGCACACTTCCAGCAGGGTGTTTCATATCATTACGTCATGTAACTTCACAGCGTAGTTTTAGATCTTAGGAATTTCTTTGTCAGACTTCAGAAATAACATAGTATTTTATTTCTTTGTTCCGTATTATTCTTCACACACTCTTCAAAAATAAAGGTGCCACAAAAGTAATTTTTGCAGGATCCCATTGGGAGGAGAATAACATTTGGGATCCATGAAGAACTTTTCAGTGGTTGGTTATTTGTGTGTAAAGAACCCTTTAAATTGTTCCTCACACTCATAATTTATAAAAATAGTTTAGTGAACTAATTGTTTTTAAGTGTTGGTAAAACATCTGAAAATGTGACACTCTTTTAAACGTTTTTTTTTCTGTTTTTCCATAAATGAGTTCTCCATGCAATCTGTAAGGTGGTTAGGAATTACAAGGAACTTTTGTAATTCCTTTAATCTATGTGCCTTTTGATGAGGTGCCTTAATTTACAGAGCCCTCTGAAACCTATTAACAGTGTGTTAGAATACTATTTATAACTCTTTGTGCCTAGGTGAGGTGTCCTTTTTCATCTTTTTAAGGACTATGCCATATTCAAGAGAAGTGTTCCCAGGTATCTCAGATGTGTGGGCCAACATAAAACCAAACTCTGCTGTGCACAACTGAGTCTGAGGCTACAGCCTACAGGGCAAAAAGACAAGAATGTGATCTTTTTTTAATTAGATATTTTTTATTTTAATAGAACTGGACTAGACTTTGGTCTGCTGGCCCCACAGAAAATACAGCTCGCAAACATTTTTTTTTAAATCAGTGGCTGCATATGTGTTTGCAAGTTATAGTCAATTTAAGGACCATTTCTCGGGAGCCCAACATCTTTATTTATTTCCTTATGTGGATATTGCACCTCTGCTGGATTAGCTGAACATTAATATACTGTAGGTATTTGGCTATTGTTTGAGATTGTCTTTTACAGATGGATTACCTCACTAATGGAAATTCAGTTTCTGTTTTCAGTTCGCTCGAACATTGTGGGGGGTTTTTTTTGTTTTGTTTTTTTGCACTTTAGTCTGAGTTGCATAGGACAGGATCGCAAGAATAGTTATATACACTTCCAAGGCTGTAAGATGCTTTTCTTGATCAGGGATGCCTGTGTTGCTATGGTGTCTCTGGTATCAGCAATTTAAAGAGATTTATTGCTGAACCACCAGTTTTGCACTGAGAATGATTCAGAATGATTCGTAGAAAATATGTACCACCAGTATTCATTCCAAAACTAAACTATCATCGTTCTGAATTAGTGTTCAGCATTAGAGCTTTTTAAAAGGGCCCCTTGTGTGTACACACTTTGTTTATAGATTGTTTTAGCTGGGCATGAAATGAAGTGAAGGAGTGTATACTGTAGAAAGGGGGAAGGGCATTCCACACAGGCTCGACGCGTGAAGGCAGACAGAACAGACTCTTATGTGGGAGACTCATATAATATCTAGGTACTTTGATTTAGGAGTTATTTTTTGTTTTGGGTGTCATGGTTTAGATTTTTGTTGTAAATGAAATGTTTTCTGAGTGTGATATTTTTGTCTGACGTTTCTGAATAGTATGTCAATAAACCGTTTTTAAAAATAATTTACTGTGGTGAAGATGTGCGGTTTTTTATTTGGTTGTAATGTACTTTCTCATTTCCACCACTAGATGGAGACAGTAAATCATTTAAATGTCGTCCAGACTCTTCTGCACCTCAAAAAATATATATTTTTTCATCCAGTGTGTGTGTGTGTGTGTGTAAATATTTGTCTTAAGTAGGAGTCCAGTTTGTTACATTGAAATATGAAACCATTCTCCTGCTCATGCTGGAGAAATGAGTTTCTACCATTTTTGGGTTAAATTAATGATGTAATGAAAGCATTGTATAGGGGTTTGACGTGAAAAGCATCGTTGTAAAGAAACGTAGAGTCAGAACTGTTTACAGCAGTCGTGTTTCAATGCCTGTAAATGCTAGCTCACAAATGCACAACATGAAATGGTAATGAATAACTATATATGTGTGTATCTAAAAAATAATGGCTTGGCATGTTAACGCATTATTAATGCCAACAATTATTTTATCGCACGTAATGCGATAGGAGTTTATTGCAGGAGTTTTTTTTCCTTCTGTTTTTAAAGTTGCATTTTTGTGCTGGGGTGAAAGCATCAGGCAGGCACTCTAGGCCATATAATATAGGCAAAAGTATTGGGACGCCTGACCATTACAGAAAAAGACTTTTTAAGGACACACAGAGCTGCGTTCTGCTCGCAACCCACACAAAAATGCAACACACTTTTAAAATAAAAGGATTTCTTTTAAAAACAAATCTGAAGCTGTAATTAAAACGACTTATTCTGTCCTTATTTTGTGTTTGGACAGTAGCAGTAGTGGCCTACAAAGTCTTAATTGTCTCAACCCTGGTTTATGCGGCATCCAGCTTTGTACTTTGAGTTGTTTTCACTGCTCCCACCACACCTGATCCAACTAAGCAGCTTTCTAGCACACAAATCTGCTTTCTAGCACACAAATGAATCTGATCCAGCCAATCAAGGTCTTCAGAAGAATATAATGAGGTGGGACAGGTGCATCAGGGCGTCCACTGGGATGCTGAGCTCCCAAGACTGCTCTAAAACAGTTCGTTACTTTGTCATCAGCAGGTGTGAACACGTGCATAGATTGATGAGATATTTCTCCATGGACCACGGTGCAACAGCACATCAACATTCAAACAGTGTTCCTGAGGCACACTGCCCTGCACAGCTGAGTATTTTCACTGCTTCCGACACATCCAACTAATCAACTGGTTATCAAGCCCTTACAGGATTGTTTAAAAAAAAGTCCCATCTTATTGGACTGACTGATCAAACAGGCTTTTAAATGTGATGAGTGTGAAGAACCTTTTGAAGGCCATAGTTTAATATAAAGACAATTTACTATGTCCTTTTTATTACACGGAGGTTCTTCAAACTTTACTCACACATTGAATTTACAAGTGATTCTTTAGAAAACAATTGACTGAAAGGTTATTTGGGGAAGCCAGAAAGGTTCTATGGCTTCAAGCACTGCTTTATAACACCTGATCCAACTAATCAGCAGGTTAACAAGCCCTTACTGTGTTGAAGTGGGTTTGGTAAAGAAGGGAAGGCACTAAAAGGACCAGGATTGGGGGGGAAACGTGCTGTGGTGTGTTAGTAGCAACTCACTAGAACTAGAAGTGATGAGTGTGAAGGACCTTTTCAAGGTTTAAGGAAACTTCACATAACATAGGTCATATACGAGGTTAAGATTTAGTCACAGATCCTTTATGGAGGTTCTTCAAACTATTCTGATTCATCTTGTATATAAAAGTGGTTCTCTAACGAACAGTCGACTGAAGGGATCTTTGGGGAAGCCAGAAACGTTCTTTGGCTTCAAGCAAAGTCTCAGTTCTGTAGGTTTATGCAATATATAATGAATTATTAAAAAGGCAATGGTTCCACTCATATGTAGTGATTTCAGCCTTGTCTGAAATGAATAAAGTATGTTCCACAAAAGACCTGTGGTGCTTAACCCATTTAATCCCAATGGCAACAATTGTTGCCGGGTTTTTTTTCTCCTTTTATTTTGGAAGCTTTAAAAGTGTTGTTTTGGCTTTGGGCATCTAATGCAAGTTATTAAAACGAGGTTGTCTCCCATAAATTGTATCAATGCCATGTGACTTGTGAGAATGGAGACATGACCAGGCCCCTTTACATCCAGCCTGCACCTCTGGAAAGAGATGTCTGCCTCAAACTTGTACA
>JBBJLR010084167.1:0-10565 GCA_037577145.1 Brachypetersius gabonensis | reverse complement strand
CACACACACACACACACACACACACACACACACACACACACACACACACACACACACACACACACACTTTCTCTTCCTCTCTGGTCAATATAAACTGTTCTGTTTGGCTCACAATTACATTTCCACCATGTCCACCCCCAACTCTGCTCTGCGCTGGGAGCAGTTATGCCTTTTTTTCTTGTTCAGACAGGCCTGTGGTAATGGGTAACAGGGACCATTCTACAGTAACATGGAGCCAGAGGATTATTGCAAGAGAAGGATGTGGCTATAGCACACTCCTATAGTGCAAATGATTACCAGAAAGTGCAGAGTTCATTCACGTAAAGCATGTTTGCTTTCCATTTGTTGATAGAGAAGCACGTACGCATGGTTGCCCATGGCTTTCCACTTTATATCATCTGTCTGACTTCAGAAACAACCTCATACACCAACCCAGCAGAGCACTTAGTTCCCTGGGGGAGGGAAATGTTTCTGTCATTCATTAGGGTCTAATGTAGCCTAATGGTATAATAATAATTATTATTTATTATGAAAATAATGTTGATTCTTTATTGCATGCAAGACCACACAGTTAAGAGTAACAGACATCTAAATGAGGTGTGATGACAGCCTTGTGACTCTTAAGTATGTACAAACAGGTACCAGATGAAAAGAGCTATTTATAAAAAAACTTAAAGAATCATGTTTACAGGACTGAGTATATGCAACTCAGTTTGGTAACTGTTTGGTCTTTTTTAACATCCTTCTAAAGCACACAAGAAGCCCCAGTGTGCTTATCTTACCTAATTAGCCCACAAGTATAAAGCTGGACATTGGATTAGAGAGCAGCCCTGGTGAGCCTAATCACACACCTAGCATATTTGACATAAATTGCCAAAAAAAAAGAAAAGGAAGGGGGAGAGTCTGGAACCCATTGACCTCTGCAGAAGCATTATAGTTCTGTCCCAGACTGAGTCAGAGGAAGGAACAATGAGCAATGCAGAGAAAACCTACGCATAGTATCCTTGACCCTCCACGCCCCCCCTCGTCACAAGTCATTAGCCAGGAAACATGGCCAAAATGAGTGGGGCTGTCCATGGTGAATGTGGGAATGACATTAACAAATGCCAAACAGCACTTAGGCCGTGCCAGAAGCAACAATGAAAACCTGCATTGTGCCCCAAGCAAGAACACACCGTAGTTATTAGATTTCAGGAGGATATTGAGTGTTTTTTATAGAAGGTGAATGAAATATTTCAGCTGTGTTTGATTACTCCATATGAACTGCAGTTAAAATCATGGGAAAAATGTTTAAGACAGTCAAGCAGCGACGGTTTGTGCCTGATGCTGATAATCCCAATTTATGTCTTTATATATTTCAAGATCTCAGTACACATTACTAACACACACTATGAGTCAACAGTCACCCAAATAATTTCCAAAGATACATTTCTGACAATAAGGATGTGGTTAAAGACACTAAACAACTTACAAAACATCAACATATAGCTGAACACTGTAGGCAGCCTTTTTATACAAGATCTGTTTTTACAAAGTACCTTTTGAAACGAAACAATGTGGGGCGATGAGAAACAGGATTTGAGCAATTTTTAGGAATGTGGAAAAGATTTATGAAAAAGATTTTTGGTGACTATTGACTTCCAGTGTTTGTTAGCAATGTCAGTCATGACACTCCAGAGCTTAACTCAAAAAGTTACATTTGGACTCCAAATGTAAGTGGAAAATTACATAAATTAATTTTGCCAAATAAACAAAAAGTCAAATAAGTATAAACACATGAACACATGCTTGTCATATAACATGGCCTCATACACTCCAAGGACATATGGGCATTTCCAGATTTATTTATAGCAGGAACCATTTAACTCCTGAAGAAAAATCCTGGAGGTTGAGAGGTTTTTATATCGGATTAGCAGTACACAGCAGTCCTAATGTAATCCTAATGTAAATCCCAGTACAGATATACTAGCCAGAGTGCTTTATTTCACTCTCTGGACAGAAGTTCAATGAAACACTGTTTTCACCACCATTCAGCTCCCATTGACCTCGCATGTCGTCATCATGCAGCTAATGTACATGATGAAAATTACACAGGGACCTCATCAGGGTCAGGATCCTTTATGGGTGGAAACCTCCATCCTTTGTGTGTTAAACTCCCTTGTCTGACCTTTCCCAGTGACCTTTCCCACTCAGCACTCCACCTCCTTCCCATAACCCATACGTGACGAAGTTGGGTCACGTCGATCTTCGGCATAATCACAGAGCCATAACATGTATGGCTGCTTACGCCCCCCCGACCTAGGAGTTTCCTGTTCATATACCTCGTCTCCTACAGGGGAGTCCCCCCTTTTTCCTCCTTTTCTTCCACACAACTGAAAAAGCTTTTACTCCTTTCAGAGCTTCCGGAGCCAAGGTGGCTCAACAAGCCAAAAAAGACTCTGGCTGACTTTGACATCACAGAACAAAAGGCTCTGGCATGTCTGGTGGTTCTGGCCTTGTTATCAGAGCTGCTAAAAAATAATGAACAGGGACAGGATATGTCAGGACTGGAGTCTGCAGCGGTGGAGATTTACGAGAGATGGGCTGCCAGAAAAGGATGGGTGGCCGAGGCCTTCCTCACAAAACAGCACGCTCTCTCTTCACAACTCCAATCAGGAAATCGGTTCATTTGTGTTCTTCAGTGATAAGAGATTCATTGATTGATTTGATCTGAGACCATTTGTGTAAAAGTCATGAAACTGTCCTTAATCTGGAGTGCACTGTGTTTGAGAACTCACTAAAATAAAGGCTGGGATAAATCATGTGACTTAAGTTTGGTTTAAGTTCCATTAAATATCTCAGCATACTAGAAACATGCAGCAATTACACAGCGATGCACCCTTACTATCATGCAACATGCTTTTGCATGTATCAGTGTCCTGCACAGGAACCCAGACAGTAGCTGGTAATTACATGAGACTATGCACAGCTCAAGAGGAAAGCAGACTAAGCAGTAAATAAAGAGCCTGAGAAAATTAGAGAGCTATTATTTCTTTAACAGAGTGATCATCTTTTTCGAAAATGTTCTTGCTGGATGGTTAGCGCTTGGTTGTCAGAGCTCAGTTTGCAAATCTCATAAAGCAGCACATGTTTACAATTCCATGGAGTAATTACTAAATTGAGAAAACAAATTATGGACCCCATGCTCCCTTTACCCCAATGTCAGGACACAACTTTTTTTCTTGCAATGCTATAGGCTTCTGGGTGCAGCTGGTAGCCTAGTGGTTAGGGAGCTCACCCTGGAAGTTGTGGGTTTGAATCCCAAGACTGCTAGGCGCCTCTGAGGTACCCTGAGCAAGGTACCGTCCCCACACACTGCTCCCCGGCGCTGTGTTCTAGGCTGCCCGCTGCTTCACTTGGTGAATGGGTTAAACGCAGAGGGTGAATTTTGTGCTGTTCACACTGTGTGCTGTGGTGTGTCACATATGACAGAATGGTAATTTCACTTTTAAGACACTAAATGGCTTTACTGAATGGCCAGTTCTACGATTTAAGGTGAAGCTGAGTTCTAAGTGCAGCTGACTGGTGTGAGTGTGTGAAGCAGTAAAAATAAATTAAAGGCACAGTGTGTTTCTCTGTGCAACATTCTGTATTTACCCATCAAGAGAATGTGCAGCCTGCTTGTAATTATCATGTCCGTACACAGATAATAACATCTCCAAATATCCAGTTTCCGCTGTCAGGGCGTCTATAGTGCGTTTATAACTCGCACTCCAGATATGCGGACATGCCAAGCTGAGATGTTATGAGACACGCAAACAGTCCATTTAATCCATAATCATGCAGAACCAGATGTGACACTATTACCATTCGCTTTTACTGCCTCTCCTGACAGGACCAGACAGGACAAAACAACACAGATAAGATGCATGGCTTCACACTGGCCTATCTCATCCTCTTAATAAATATGCTCACGCCAATAAAGCATAAAACACAGATGGATTCTAACCACCCAGAAAAAAATAAGGAATAGTTTGGCAGAACATCAAACTTACACAATTTTCCACTTACTCTAAATATAGTCACCTAAGACATGTTTGGTGTGAAAACTGTGCTTCTTAAGTTCAGCACTGGCGCTGTAATACTAAAGTGGCACTAGTTTAGAAAGTCAAAGATTGAGTAGACATTTCCCTTGAATTGCTAAAACTACATCCAGCTCACATTAAGGTGGTTCAGATTTGTGAATGTGGTTTAGGGCACAACATGAACTATTGTGAGCTATAAAACTGAATAAAATATCAGCATGTAAATGCAGCAGGCAGCTTTTTAGACAATGGGGTGAATACTCACAAACCACCTCCAGAGTAAGTGTGTTGATTCTTATGTGTGTGAGTTTTTGTGGCAAGGAGTAGAGGAATGTGATCTGAGATCACTCCTCCTCAGCCCTGGTGTTAAGTGAAACAGCTGCCCATTGTGTTGAGGGTTTTTTGTTTTTATAGCTATTTATAGACAGACTGTGTCTTACACCAAGTCTGCGCCACCTTACAGAGCTGCAAGTGGTTTGAATAGGTTCAAAGACACTTTAGGATGTATTCATGGAAAATATAAGGGTGACAATTGCCTTCTAGTGTTTATGTAAGTAAAATCATAGCTTGTAGTTAAACTAAACAACCACATTTAATTTGTGTGGTTAAATTATTTTGTTTAGGGGTTGTTTGCTGAACCATTATTCTCATTAACATTCTATTATTAGTCACGTTCAATTCTATCACAATAGACTTCATACTTACATCAATCTCTATTAATATGGATGCTAAGGAATTAAAAAATTTGCAAAGAAATGGCAAATCAAATTCAAAATAGAATAGAATAAAATTTCCTCTCCTGCTTCCAAACATAAGTGCATCAAAACTGAACATTAGGAACCAGATTTCCATGAGAAAACGTTGTAAACTTTTTCTAAACTTTTTTACACCCTACAACATTTCTGCCTCTGCTTCTTCCATTAACAAGCCAGACTTCACAGCATTTGGGCAAAGGGTCCCACACTTCTTGTCTCTCCTGAAGGTCATGTTTACATATGTTCCATCAAAGGATACCACAAAGTAAACCTCTTCGCATGATCCCCCCAACATTCCTGACATGGCCTGCCAGAGCATGTGCAGGAACTCAGCAAAAAAAAAAAAAAGAAGCTTCTCTGGACCTGGTAATTAGCCGTAATCAGAACAAGGGCTGTGCCCAGCGCAGGCAGGGAAATTCAGCTGATGATAGTTTTCATTTATTCCTCACTTTGTCCCACTAAAACATCTGTAGACTGCAGTGTTGATGTGATGCTGGAGGTGACCGGGCAGCTGCATGTGTGTGTCAGACAGTGTTTGTGTAATGATGTAATAATTCCAGCAGTAAGTCAAACAGTCAGCTTTAATGCACTCTGAAACACGGCCTGAGGCATGTAACAGGAGATGCCTAATCTCACTGATAAAAAATAGCTTCCTCACTCAGACTTTAAAGAGCCCAAAAGACGGAAAACTGTCCATTTCCTTTTTTATTAGCGTTTAATGTAGTATATAAACAAAATCTGAACCTTACATTTCTCTCAGCAGTTCACTGAGTACGTTATTATGGACACTGAGCACATTCTGAGTTCACTGTTTTTGTGAAGCCACAAAACCAATGCATTTAAATACACATATATCATCATCTAATAGCAGAATGAATCTGCACATTTTGAAATTATAAAGGGTGTTTTACATGGACAGCATTTTAAATGATACTGGCATGTTTACAGGTCAGCCAATAAAAACAGATTCACTGTACATTTACTGCCATTTACTGTACATTTATCAGTCAGAAAAAGGCCTTTAAAAAGGCCATATAAAAAGCAACTTGCATTAAACCACATAATTATTATTGCTATTAATATTAGTAGGAGAAGTATTGTAGTAGTTATAAACTATTGTTCTTGTTTATGACAGTGATGAGGTGGTAGGATTAGGTCTATTTTGACCCTTTTGACATAAGTGTTGCTCTTAGGCTTACACCTATTTACTCACAGATATACATTTGCCCTGTGGTTCAGATACCTCAAGGAACCAAAAAGTGCTTGACCTGCCACAACCTTATGTTTTTCTGCCCCAGGACTACACACCAGCGGAGAAAGCAGTGGTTACAGCTGGATTTGAAGAGACTTGAAAATCGAACATTTCAACAACAGTACTTTATAGGTCCATTAAAACTTAATGGTCACAGGCTGGTTACAGGCTGGTCACAGGCTTCCTGCATGAAAATGCTCCATAATGTGCAGTACTACACATAGGATACCAAAACATGAAATAGTAAAACTTTATTACAGAACGTGTCTTCTACATTGATTGTCAGTGAGTAAAACACATGCATACACCTCATGTCTCAGGA
This sequence comes from Brachypetersius gabonensis, assembly GCA_037577145.1. Taxonomy (NCBI): domain Eukaryota; kingdom Metazoa; phylum Chordata; class Actinopteri; order Characiformes; family Alestidae; genus Brachypetersius; species Brachypetersius gabonensis. The sequence continues at coordinate 4,172 of JBBJLR010084167.1, read as the reverse complement.
TTTAGAGAAGCCTAACGTGACCCAACAAAAGCTTAACGAGTGGCCTGGCAGCCAGCCAGTGGGTAGAAGAGACTGTAACTAAAACCTCTGAGGGACCTTTCCAAGCTGTGTGGCTTCCTCAATATCGTTTCACACTTTTTTTCAGACAGATGCTATTATTCAGATGAATAAAACAATAGAAAATAATCTAATACCAAGCTGCAAAATAAACATACTAAATCTGATATGCCGTGACTCAGCCTGAGATTGGGTGCTGATGATTATAACCCAAATCTGGGTGGGAAAGTGATTTTTTTTTTTTTTAAGATGCCCCTGAATGAGAAAAGGAAAATACTTTGTGACTAGAGATGGGATCAAACAAAGTAACAAAGTGCAAAAAAATTCTGTTGTGGGTCAGGGTGTTCTGGCATGATGGTATGATCATGCATGGCCAGTTTTGTTCTGGCCTCCCTACTCTCTCCTGGCACTCCGTGGATATTTTTACAGTACCTTAGTGTCCTCCATAAACCGTAGGTCACTCTGAACAAACAGCCCAGCGGTTCCTCACACATGCTGGTCAGATGAGACTGCCCTGCTCCCCAAGGCCCTCCACCGAGGCCCACAAACCCCTGCTGCTGCTGCAGGGCCTGTTCTGAAAGTCCTTATCCTTAATGCACCTCAGTCATCATGAAGTCATGTGTGGGGAAAGAAAATATCCCTCAGCCCAGAACTCTGGCCTCAGCATGCGTACTAGTGGTAAGAAAATGCACCAGTGTAAATATTTGGAAAGTTAGAATTGACTACAACAAAGAATATTCAAATTATCAAATAAGGAGTGTTTTGGGGAATAGGTGAATTGAGCACTCTAAAGTGCCCGTAGGTGTGAATGTGAGCGTGAATGGTTGTTTGTCTCTGTATGTGGCCCTACGACATGCTGGCGACTGTCCAGGGTGTACCCCGCCTTCGCCCATTGCAGTTGGGCTCCAGCTGCAGTTCAGTGGAGGTCTGAGATGTGTATACAGTAACAGTTCTGCTGATGTAGGGTGGAGGCATGTTTGTTGAGGAAAGGTGGGGGTGAAGACACTCTAAGACACCCCACAGACTGTTAAGGAAAGGTGGGGGGCAAAGACACTCCACTTAAAACTTCAAAGTTCTGTTGACAATGGCTTGGCATGCAGGGCATGTCTCCCTGAGGCCAGCCGTCTTTTGTGTGGGGCTCGCTGTGTGGCCCCCTGCAGGGCAGGGCGGTCTGCAGGGCAGCTGCATGGGGCTGTTGAGATGCTAAACCCTGCTGGCATTATCCCCGTCCTCTCTCTGGGCTGACCTGGTCCGAGAGATGGATGAGGCTGCCCTGCACTCCTGGCATCACTTTTGGAGCAGCTCCCGAGAGCAGACAAGTCATATCTAAAGCGGTTTTGATGGTTTCTGCTAATCTCTGTCTGATTGTGTGCTGATGACAGACACCAGTCTCATCTATTCACCACATCCGTGCCAAACCACTTTCACTAAAGTCTAAACCATAAGCAAACACAAGTCTTTTTTTGTTCAAGGGAACATGAGCGCGGAGGGTGGTGGAAATAAAGACCTTTGTTGTTTAAGAATCTTAACCACTGTGTATTGCCATCCTAAACGAGTAGAAGAAAATCCAAATTTACACAGTTTGCTCTTTACCCAAAGTGGAGTGTATCAGCTGAGACATGTTTAGTGTCTGAAGTTTGCTTCTTTAGTTCAGCCCTGGAGCAACAGGGTTAACGCAGTTAACAAGTAACGGAAACATGAGGGTCACAGGGAGTGTTAAGAGGGTCATGGAATCATTTAAAATAAGATAAACCTTTATTAGTCCCACAAGTGGCAAGTTACATTTCAGAAGTTTCTGAATTTATAAATGAATATCTTCATTTAATTTTTTAGAAAGTTTTGTTCGTTTAATCTGATTTAGCCATTCCTCTGCCAGCTATTTAAAAATGACTGAAACATTATTCAAATTTTGTATAAATGCTAGCCCCTTGCTATTAACAGCCACTCATTGTCCACTAAACATGTTATCATCAACGTCTTAGAATAATACCTTATCTGTTGCATAAGAATGTAAGGAAAACACAAGCAATACGGACAAAGTTCTGGTGTGGGGGGGGGGGGGGGGGGGGGGGGAAAGGGGGGCAGTATCACTTAATACCATCAAAAGGGGACTAGAACACCTTGCTTATGAGGTTTCTAACACTGATGTGCACTGTTATCTATATAAATACACAGCAGCATGTCAAACAGCTCAAACTAGTCAGTGGTCAATACATTGTTGGAAATCTTGAAATATATATTTTTTTATACTGTGTTTGCTTCCCATTATTTTCATATTGCTTCAAACTATTTAAAGTACAGTAAACCCTCGTTATTCGCGGGGGTTACGTTACACGAGCACCCGTGCATAGTGAAAAAACGCGTTGTTGCCTTAAAATGCCTATTTTAATAGTGTAAACTCTAAATATGCCCCAAATGTGCTCCCAGAACACTTTAATTTCATTAAAACTCAGTTTAATACATTACCCTTAAAGAAAATGTAAAGATAAACCCGAGGTTTAAATATGGAAAAGTCACGAACGAGAGAGACACAGAGAGCGAGAGCGAGAGAAAGAGAGAGAGAAAGAGAGTAAAAGGGAGTAAGACAGAGAAAGAGCGAGGGAGAGAGAGATAAAGAGAGAGAGACAGACAGACAGAGAGAACGCGCTCCGGAAAAGTCACCAATGAGAGAGAGACAGACAGAGAGAACGCGCACACGAGAGAGAGAGACAGAAATAAAGACAGAGAGAGACAGAGAGAACGCGCGCACGCGAGAGAGAGACAGAGAGATCGTGTGCGAGAGAGAGGAAGAGACAGAGAGACATAGAGAGAGATCGTGCGCGCGAGAGAGAGAGACAGAGAGACACAGCGAGAGAGACACAGAGAGAGATCGCGTGCGAGAGAGACAGAGAGAGAGAGACAGAGAGAGATTGCGCGCGCGAGAGAGAGAGACAGAGAGAGAGAGAGAGACGCGCTCTCCGGAAAAGTCACGAAGAGAGAGAGAGATACATACAGAGAGAGAGCGAGAGAGTGAGTAAGAGAGAATGACAGTTAGAGAGAGCGAGAGAGGTTTAAAGTCCATGCATGGGGAGCCAGAAGTACTAAAATTAGTTTAAAAAAAAACATATTGCCACAAAAAAAGAAAAAAAAGAATATTTGCAGGTTCCGCATTGTTTTGAATATTTCCGCGTAAAACGATCAGTTTCGTTCTCGAAAAACAAACGCGTGTGACTGGATCCGTAAAACTGGGGGTTTACTGTATTGATATGCAAAACATTCTTATGACATTATCACACTACTGTTTATCAATTACATCATGAACTGAATGTCACATTAAAGCATATACAAGCACCTCCACCAGCAATAAGACCACCAACACGACAGCATACGCTGACAAGTAACCACACATCTTTTGATAACTACACAGTAAATGACTTGACCAAAGTAACACCATCATGGTATGAAAAATCCATTCAAACATATATTTTCGGTTAAAAATTACATATTAATTAAACTATATGAGAAATAAAGTATATGAGAAAATAAATAAACAACCACTCAAGATTGAACAAACTACTGACTTTCCCAGAACATTTAACAAATAACAGCTAGTAACTCATGTTTCACCCAGAATGCACCATTTATACAGCAAACGGCTGGACAACAGATTACTGAGGCTTTCTACTGCAGGTTTACATCACAGCTCTTTACAGCATCTGTAAGCATAATAACAGATATAGCAGTTTTCCTCACAGCATAAATCATCTTGTGCTTGGTATATAGTTATACAGCTGGCTGAGAATGTGAAGAAGCAGCACATTCATTTCTTGCTACTTAATAAGTATTACATTTGCCTTATAGTACTCACTTCATCCACAAGCCTTAACCAATCCATGACCTTCTGTTCCATATAAGGTGGACAGTTGAGGTTAGCCAATCAGCAGTACGGCTAACACTCCTGGCCGTGCCTGACCGGTGTGACATTCAGCGGGGCATGCCTGGACACACTCCAGCAAGAGACACCACTCTGAATCTCTCAGGAGAGGCCCTCATTGAAATTCTACAGTGTGTGTGTGTGTGTGTGTGTGTGTGTGTGTGTGTGTGTGTGTGTGTGTGTGTGTGTGTGTGTGTGTGTG
>JBBJLR010084156.1:0-10565 GCA_037577145.1 Brachypetersius gabonensis | reverse complement strand
TGTCTCTCGTCTTGTTGTGGTCTCGTGTTTAGATTCCCCTCGCGCCAACGGTCCCGCCCCTTTTATGAAGGGACTATAATAATTGGTTAAACAAAAAAAACTCAGTGTAAGCCAATCAGAGGCAGAGACTGCATTGTGTACACAAGCGAGGGCAGAGAGAGGATAAAAAACACACGACTAGTCGACTTTTATATTAATGCCCTAGTACACAGTGAGACGAAATATCGTCCTCCTGGACCATGGGTGCATCATAGAACCCAACAGATCAACAGTGAGGGTAAAAAGAGGGCATAACAAGTTAGAACAGACATAGAAAAACTACAAAGCACTCCTATTTGGGATCCAGAGTAGCCGTTGCGTCTAGTTAATGCGCCGGCATCTTGTCAAGTACCCGTGACTATATTAGCTTAGCCTCGTAGCTCCAGTCCAGATTAAAGAAGCGAAATCTGAACTCCAAACATGCCTTGTCTGATTGCCTCTGCCTAAATTGATTTTTTTCTGCCAAACTATTACTTTAAGCTTGGGTTTCAGGTGTGTAGTAAGTCTGTGTATTTAGAAGAGATCTTTAGTAGTTAGCATGCGTGTGTGTATGTGTGTGTGTGAGTGTGTGTGTGTGTGTGTGTGTGCGCCTGCTGAGCTCCATGGGGGCTCTCTTGTGTCTCTTTGTTAGAACCGAAAGTGTAGTTTTACAGTGAGGTTTAATCTGTGTGTTCAAAGGATGAGCTGCTGTGTGCATTCCACATTCAGCACTAATCTCTAGAGCAGGTGTTCCTTCACTTGAGCTACTGTTCCACACACAGTGTGCCATATTCAGCCCTCCCCGGAGCCCGCATAACACACAAGACGGCCATTTACAAAGCAGCAGCCCTGAAAACTATTAAAAAAAAAGCTTTATTTCTGCAAGAACAGTTTGCCAACGCAGATTAAGGTGTAAAAACTCATTTTCACAGGTTACTGCAGATGAATATTTCACTGTCCTTGTGTGTGTGTGTGTGTGTGTGTGTGTGTGTGTGTGTGTGTGTGAAATTTGACTACTATTATCATGAATTTACATGAATGCAGATTCTCAGCTTTAACAAAAACGTTTTCATGATTTAATTTAACTGGAGACAAGTTAGAAAAGAACACCTTTATATATTAATGCACTAAGTGTAGTAAACACGGAACAAACGCAGAGTTCCTCAGGCCACGTTTTAAACCACGTTTTAAGCCACGTTCCCACTTCCCTTTTTTTTTTTTTAGCTGTGTTTACCGAATATGAGTTCAAACCCCTGCATGTCTGACGTTTTCTTGACGCTCAGGCTTGTTTGTGCTCTGGGAGTTTGGGCTGCGCCGGAGTGGAGGCAGCGTGGGAGTTCATTCCAGATCTCCACGCTGGGGTTCAAGGAATCCGACAGAAGCTCTTTTAAGGCACTGTTTAGCATAACATATGCTAAACACTGAGGAATGCATATAAATCAAGTTCCGTATGGTAAGTGCATTAACAAGCTTACTTAACAGGCAGTGAAGAGTTTCTAAGAGACTTCAGAAGATCCACTTTGCATCAGGTGGTTGCAAAGAACGTTTTAGGTCGCTGAGATGAGCGTGAAGGAGCTAAATAACCATCACATAATGTAAAGGTTTCATTTCAGTCAAAGGATTTCCCTAGAACTGTACATTCAAGCCAAAAACTATTGATTTTAAGAGCCCATCCCTCTGCTTTAGTGTTGTTTTCCTTTCAGTTGAATGCATTTCCTCAGGTGTTTGGTGTAAACTGCCCCATTTCTGTAGAGTATATATATCCAGTGATACAGATTATGTGAAATAGTAGGTTTTGTTCATTTTCTAAGCAAAAATGAGTTATCACACCTTCTATGGGGAACACATTTAAAATGGCATTTTCTGTTTATTTAACTTATAGGAAAAAATACAGAAAATGTGACAACAGTTGCATATGCAACATGTTTTTTTCCCCCCAATATATGTTGGAACTGAATGCTAAATTGAGCCAATAAACTGCAATTGCGCATTACACTGTGCAGAAGTGTGTCTGTTGTAGATGAATTGTTTGTATTAACCAAAAATGTAGTTTAACCACGCGACTACATATGAGTTTGTCAATATTAAAGAACTTAATGTATGAAGAATCACTTTTTATCACTGTATTTTATCACCGCACTTACTTTGTAGTGAATTGTTAGTTGCTAGCTCTTCTTTTCCGTATAAGACGTGTAACCCACCACTGAGGTGTGCAATATATTTGAACTCTGACTTGCACATTCACTTGCTTGATTAGGGATTTATAAATCTTTCACAGGTTATAAATCTTTTCAAGTGTTGAAAGTACTTTTTGACCACTTACTGTTGACGTGTTTTCCTCTGAATACTCTGGATTTAAAGCATTAGTAACCTAATGCTCCAACACAGTTTCAATAAAAGTAGCATTAAACAAAGTATTATTCAATAAATTGTGAACATGCATTTGGGCGGCATCTTAGGGCTTTAAGAAGAACAAACGCTTTGTGTTTCTTGAGCACAGTTATATTTTAAATAGACATTTAGCTGTTTTTATAATAATATTTATGTTACAACATTAGTAAATGATATTTTTTCCTAATAAAAATGGAACCCACAATATATTTAAACTCTGACTTGCACTTGATTAGGGATTTATAAAACGTTATAAAGTTATAAATAAATCCTTTTGACTGCTTACTGTTGACGTGTTTTCCTAGATGACTTTGAATTTAAAGAATAATAAGCTTCAGTACAGACAACTTGTCATACAATTAAGGTTTGTAGGTTTGTGGTCAAACCGCAGCTGTCGGAATGAAACATTTCCTTTTTAAAACACTTGCTCTTAATCTAGGAACTCATTCAATGAAGCTGACAGCAAAACTGCCTTCCTCTTCTCTTTGGCTGGTGTGTGTGTTTTCTTTTTCTTTTATGACTCGTATTAAGAGTAAATTACTTCACAATACAACACCTTTTGATTTCCTTATGAAGGGAACACAGAAGAAAATACAGCCTTCCCGGGGCTCCTCAGATACTAGGAGCTCACGAGGCCGGACTTGTCCGAGACCTTTCTTTTGTGACATGATCAAAAGACACGGGAGATTATTTTCTGTTTCTCATCACAGGCGAGATGTATGAGCAGTTGTGTGGTAATAACAGACAGAGTGAGGCTGCAGGATAAAGCAGCAGCGGGAGATTGCATTAGGAAAGAGTAGGTGGCAATAAAATATAATGGCAGGTGGTGGAGGATCTCTGGACCCTCAGTCAATTTCCCATGGTGTTCCCACAGAGTCACTCCGAGCAGGTGACCGAGCTCTATGTGAAAAAGCCTGAAGAAAAAGATTCTCGATGGGCCATACAGACCGCATATCTAAGAGTGGTAATGGTAGAACCTTTGATACGTTCAGATCTAAGACACTAGAATTTGCGTCATTTTCACATTACATCTATTTCACTTACATGCTCTGTAATATAGTTGATATTACAGTAAAGCGCTAGCTATGTTAACAGTGATTTACTCTTCCTTATTAGCAGTTAATAACAGTAAAACACCTACAACCGCTTCCGAGGGCAGATTTTCTAAAACAGGCACTGCAAATTCATACAACGTCATAATTAACGACGCGCCAGTGCAATAAAGGCCCTGCCTGGCACACATGTTTCAGGTTTTTCTAACTCTGGTTCAAAATGTTATGTAATTTTCTTGGCATTTACTTGATAGGTAAGTCAGAATGACTTCAAATGAGTTGAAAAAGTGTCTTTGACTTAAGTATTTCCTTTGAGAAAAAGCATTCATTAAAGACATTATTTTCAAACTAAATGTCAGAATTTTGGGAACCTAAGTATCTACACTGGCCTTCTGTTTTAAGAAAGGAAAAAATAAACCTTTATTTGTCCCACAGGTGAGAAATTTGCATTGTTATGGCAGAAAGTGAACAGAACAAAAGTAAGAGCAGCAAACCAATAGAATGCAAACTATACAACAGTGTAGTATAGAAAGTATACTATATGAATAATCTAAAAATATGAATATGGGCATGTGTGCATATGATAAACCCCCATGGATTCACGTAGTTCACGGACTTTTTTCTTAGAACCAAACTAATCATTGTTTGCAGACTCCCACGCAAATTCACAGAAATCGCAGATATCCTCCACATTTTTTCCCCCCGCTTTTTCCGGTTGTATTTTAGGGATAAACTATTAAGAAAAATATAATTTACTAATTTTGTAACATAAATATTAACGATAATTCAGCTAAATATTCATATAATATATAACTGTTTAAATTTTTTTGTACTGTTGAGAGACACAAAGCAAACGCATATTGGCTGCTGCCCTTGTGTTTTTCGTTTTGTTCTTCTTAAAGTCCTAAGATGCCGCCCAAACACATGATCACAATTTATTGAAAACTACTTTTATTGAATACTACTTTATTGAATACTACTTTATTGAATGCTACTTTTTATTTAATACTATTTTTATTGAATACTACTTTTATTGAATACTACTTTTATTGAATACTACTTTGTTGAATACTGTTTTATTGAACACTATGTTGGAATACACATTAATGGGAGTGTAAAGAAGGGTGCTGTGAGTAATTGCACATGGTGGGCCGTCCTGCTCCAAAATGTTGGGCCATGTTTTTGTCCCAGTCTGCCCCTGCTTATGAGCGAGTGAGAGAGGTGAGCAGGTTTAGTGTTGGTTCAAGGTTTAGCAGCCTTACAGCAACTCAACTGTTATAGAAAAACTTCAATAAAAAGAGGCTGCTGAGCTCAGTCTCTGTCCAGTGTCTGCTTTAACCCACGGGTCATTATGACTCATCCTGAAGGCCCTGAATAAGAGGCGCCACCCGATGAGCTGTAAATCCTTTTCAATCGATATTATTCATTATTGCTGATTTATTATTCCTACATTTTACTGTATTTTACTGCTGAAAAGTAAATAAAAATATAATAGCGCATACCAAAGAAAATGCGTGTGCATGAATTACTGCAGGAGAAGTCCAGTGTAAGTACGGATGCGGGTTTACATTTGGATTTTTTTAAGGGAAATGTATTAAGCTGAGTTTGTAACGATAATAAAGTATTTTGGGAGCATATTTTGGGTTTACACTATAAAAATAGTAATTTTACTGTATGTATATAGTACATCAACCTATATAAGTATATGTATGTATGTATATTTATTATACATACACATATACAGCAGACACTGATAAAAAAATGTTTGTTTCTGGCCAAATGAAATCGTTTTTTTTTGCCGGATGCATTTAGAAATGGCGACACTGTAAAATCCCTCTTTAGCTTCACATCCCATCCAAGGCTTGCATGATGTTGAACGTGTGCAACCTTTCAGCTATATGCATCTGGTTTCATCAAGTTCAGAGTAATGTGACATGACAGGTGTTTTTTTTAATAAAAAAAACCACAATTTTTTTTAATGTGTTTGAGAAACAGTAGCTATGTTAGTGGTAAAAACAAGTCAAGCTGTTCATGGGCCCTACAGAGCAAACAGAATTTACTCATAAAACAGAATAAGTGCTTCAGTAGAATCTCCTCTCAGTATTTTGCTTTTGAGGGCGATGTAGTGCTGCATATACAATCAGGCAAAATATTAAAAGAGCAGCGACTCCTTAGCCTTAATATGAGTGCAGAAAGGCTGCTGTGCATGTTTAGTAAATCTCAACAGCCTTTTGTTAAAGGCATTGTTTACATTTACAGCACTTAGCAGAAACTTTTATACAAAGCAACTTCCATTCCTTACCTACAGGGGGCAGTCTCCCTGGAGCAACTTGGGGTTAAGTGTGTTGCTTAGAAACCCAGTGGTGGTGCTGCAGGTAGGATTCGAACCCCCCATTGTAGGGTTCGCAATGACGCGAAATGTGAGTTTGCCTGTATTTTTACATATTAGCAGTAATCATAAAGCGACTGAAGGTGTTGTACAGTAAATTTGAATTTGGAATAATGTAATATAGACAGTGGCACATTCTCTCAGCGTAGCGTTTACTCCAGGGTGTCCATAGATGTGTGTGTGTGTGTGTGAGTGAATGGTGTGTGTATGTGTGGTGGGCTGGTGCCCTACAGGTAAGTGTAGCCCTAGTAAGGATCACACAGTGACAGAAAGTGAGAGAGTGAGTAATGCACAAAATGATGAAGCAAAGTGGTCCCTTATGATCACACCACAGCACAGTGTGAACTTCTCTCTCTGCATTTAACCCATTCACCAAGTGAAGCAGGGGGCTGCCGCCAATGAGGGGTGCCCAGGGAGCAGAGTGTGGGGACGGTACCTTGCTTAAGAGCCCCTAAGTGGTGTCACTTGCTGTTCAGGGATTCGAACTCACAACCTTCTGATCACAGGGTAAACTCCCTAACTGCTACACTCAATTAAAATGGATCTCTTTTAAAACTGGTCACTTATTTTTTTAATGTAAAAAGGTATAGTTGCTCAGCCAGTGTTTTAACATCAGTTGACTTTCTCTTATTTCACACAGTGCAGCTTTTTGTCTCCCCACCAGTTTGTTCATAGAATTCCCATTTGTTCATTTAATTTGTGTCGTTCCACCCGTCTTTGTTCTCTCACTACAATCCACAACATGCATTATGCAGATCCATCACACAACAATTGGGAATTCTTATGACTGCTAGCCACTAGAGGCTGCTAATTACATCTCTAGTGCTAACTGGCATTAGTGACATAGCACTAATCTCAGCTGGTGGCCAAACTGTTATTGTTTGTTTTTGAATAATTACTCAGCTGCCAAAAGACATTAACGCAGTCCATCATTATGTACCCACCCCAAAGCACTTCCAGAATCAGGACGAATCATCAGTAGGGGACTTTCCTGGGTTTTAAACAAGAAAACATAGTTCTCTTTTTGATGCTGTATACGCTGAACTGATTTACAAAAACTTTAAAAATTTCAACATTCTACCCATTAAACACTGCGTGCTGTACAGCTCTGGAAAAAACAATAAAAGACAACTACAATTTATTTTGAAATCAGCATCTCTATGAGTGACAACCATTCCAGTCCAGTGTCTGTTAAATTTCTCCACAAACACCTCCTTCTGCTTTATGAGGGACTGATCAGTGATCAGCTGAATCCCATCTTATTTAATGAGGAAAAGTATAAAACACTGCTGTAATCGACTCTCTCCTCTCACACTGAGACATATGACAGGGGCCAGTGTGGGCCAGGGCCCCTGTAGAATTGCTCCTGGCCCCTGTTTTGGCCCCTGCACTGAACAGTCAATGATTTAAATATTAATTTCTTGCGCCGGCTCGAAGAACGGAACTAACGCTCCATGTGTTCTAGACGGACTGCTTAAAGCTACACACACACTGTTATCTGCAACCTGAAGACCAGCAGCGCCGAGTGTAAACTTTGGGTTGTAAAAGTTGGAGCCCTAAATGGATTTTTCCTCCTCACTACAGTGAAATGATGTGATAAAAGATCAAAGACCACTAAAAGATAGTGAGATTTCATGCTGTAAAAAAGAACAGTAATGAAAAAAAGCTAAATATAAAATTAAGTATATAAAATAAAACATTGACCAACATTTTGCCATTATATGTGCCCCCCCTAAAACACACTGACCCCACCTCGGCCCCCCTGGTAATTTTGGTTTAGAACCGCCACTGCACTGAGACCAGTTGGATGGTAAAACACTACTAGAAGTTCCTCAAAGCTCATTACTGCCATTTAGTTTAAGAGAGAACCAGAGATTAGTTTTCTTTGAAATATTCAGGTTCTGTAAACGCTGCAGCATTTCTCTTATTCTGATGTTTTGTCGTTTCCTTTAAAATGATGCTTTAAAGAACAATATTTTTAATTGGAAATGAGGAAAAATATTGTTCTTCAAAACTAAGGCAAAACTGTTCAGTTCAATACTTGCACCTATAAAAGATACGTTTTCGCAGTTTTGCAGAGCTGTATATTCTACTGTACTAACGGTATACACACATGCAACATCTTTTCTTTATCGGTGCAGTTGTGCCACATTGCCAGCCCTCCTTTGATTAATTAAGCCTAATTGAGCGAATCTAGCCTTTATTTCCAGAAGACACTGAGAGAAGAGCATCGACTCACTAATCATCTGGTTGTTTGTAAGGAGCATTCTTTGGCACCTCTGCTCGCCTTTGTCTTGTCGACACAAACCTGCCCTCCAACCTGCCAGCCTTCCAGCAACACACAGCATCCTCAGCAGTCACAACATCACACGACGTGATCACAAGACTTCAGACCAAACGTTATCGACTGAGAGAGAACATCAGGCAGGAGGGAGCTGGAGCTAGCCTGTGCTCGCAGGCTGCCAGGGACGTCACTGGAAAGAACGAGACAAGGAGCTTCGAGCAGCTGCTCCCCAGCTGGCAGTGGCACTGACAGCTCGCAGCTCCGGCACAGCCGACTGGCTACAGCACATCTGGGCTGCGTTCCTGTGCAGCCAACAGCCATTTGGCCGCCGTCACGCTGGGCGCCCGTATCTCCGAGCCTGACGCCCCAGTCCTCTCCATCCCTTCCTTTACACGCTCCCAGGCACATATGCTGCCTCCGTGTGCGACTAGAACTGCCTGGCGCGTGAATGCCTTGTCCTCCATTTCGGGCCATAAATGTCAGAGAATTTGAAAATAACAGAACAGAGCGTCAATCAGCTGTGAAAGTGGTGTGTGCACGTCAGACAGTGTGGTCATTGTGAAATGAATCATGAGAAAAACTTCAAAGATGAGACAGATCAAGCTGAACAGAAGTGCATCACATTTAATATGACTGTGAGGGAGTGAGTGAGATTATTGATTCAGCCTGGCAGTTATTAGGTATAGCTTATGAGACCAGTGACAGACACACACACACACACACACACACACACACACACACACACACACACACACACACACAAACACACACACAAACGTACCACAACTATAAAGCTAATTCCTTATGGCATTTATATTGTTAGGTTAGTGCCAGCCTAACAGTGGTGCACACCAAAACAGTGCGACTCATTTTATACATTCAAACACATTTGAAGCTTGGAATAGAATGTCTGCTATAATATAACGGTACTTGTTGTAATCATTCCTTTACTAAAGACCCTGGTGTCATTTTTTTAATAACCGACAGAAGCCTGATCTTGTTACTGTTGGTGATCTCAGTTAGAAAACCTACATGAATTAAACTGAAATTAGTTTAACTGAAATTTAATTATAGGGGCTGCAGTGGGTAGCACTGTTGCCTCACACCTCCAGGGTTGGGGGTTTGAATCCAGGTCCAGGTCGTGTGTGTGTGTGTGTGTGTGTGTGTGTGTGTGTGTGTGTGTGTGTGTGTGTGTGTGTGTTCACCTGGTGGTGCCGTGGGTTTCCTCCGGGGTCTCCGGGTTCCTCCCACAGTCCAAAGACATCACGTCAGGTGACCTGGGGATTCTAAATTGATAGTGTGTGTGTGTGTGTGTGTGTGTGTGTGTGTGTGTGTGTGTGTGTGTGTGTGTGTGTGTGTGTGTGTGTGTGTCCAGGGTGAGTAATTGCCATAGTATACAGGTACCCACGACCCTAATAAGGACTAATCAGTTACAGAAAATGAATGAATGAATGAATGAAAAGTAATTATAGTCATTTTTAATTCAGAAAAAGCACCAACATTCTTTGTAGGCCTATAACAGTCCTGAGGATTTCTCTCTGATAGCTACCGTTCTGCGTTTGGAAATGACTGGCACATTTTGTACTCAATCAAAACCGTAGCCTGCTCTTGTCAAACCTACATTTATAGCTAGTATTCATTCAGATTGTATGAAAGGTCACATTATTAGAGTAGCTGTTAATGCTTATTAGGGTCCTGTGAAGGGGGTGGGGTTAGGAGAGCAGGTGGCGAGGTGCGGCACAGCTCCGATAGTTTGAGAGTGAGAAAGTTTTCGAATCTGATTTATTTTTCTTGTTTTGTTTTTATTTAGATTCTGGAACAAACATATTAAAATGTTAGATATTTATCTGCAAACAAATGGGTTTCTTATGTGTCTATGTTTTAGCTAATCTTCTAAAATAAGGATGACAACATTAGTACTGTCTGCTACTTCAGAACACTAAAGTGCTTTATTGATAATGGTTGACTGAACTTAGAACTTTACAGTTACAGTTTATTTTCATTGTTTTTTTCACATTTGATGACTACATTATTGTCAAAAAGACCTAAAGATGTACATAAAGACCTAAAGATACTCTATTTCTTGGCCAAACCCCTTCATGAGTTACAGCTATGAACTAAAATGATATTTTTTTAAATGATTTTGGGCTGTTGGTTGAAAACTACAGCTGATAGATTAGCTTCAATGGCTAACAGCAGAAATAAATGCTGATAAAGGTTTTAAACTCAAGCTTATGGCCGGTTTTATGTATCTTACACTATATGGACACCAACAGGGAGTTTAATGACATTGTATTCAAATCAATAGATTTGGTCCCACCTTGCATCTCCACTCTTCTTGGAAGCTTTCCATGAGATTCTGGAGTTTCTGTGGGAATTTGTCTCCATTCATTCTGTAGCATTTATGAGGTCAGACACTGATGTTGGACGA
>JBBJLR010084145.1:0-10566 GCA_037577145.1 Brachypetersius gabonensis | reverse complement strand
CACACACACACACACACACACACACACACACACACACACACACACACACACACACACTTATGGGAACTTCTGCAGCACAGCTGGGAGAACTTTCTGCAAAATGAACAGTGAGACACTGAACTGCTTGAATTTCAATACAAAAAATAGAAACACTGAGGTGTTCTAAAATTTTTGACCGGTCGTGTACATCCGAACCCAACGTGAGTAGCTGCATCTCAAGCTTTTATTAATACTCATATATTCATGAAGCCAATATCAAGATTAAGTGACAGAAAAAGTCCCAAATGCACAACAGTTCTGTGGTTTGCTTCTTTCACGGCTTTTTCTTGCTAAACCTGCTCTGTCTGGAGAGTTTATACTGGAAGTACATGGGGGCTTGTGATCTTCCTTTCTTCTTGTTCCTCTTCCAGCAGCTGAAGCCGTCTCCGGTGTAGTCGTCCTCGCAGCGGCAGCTGAATGAGCCCATCGTGTTCATGCAGTGTGCGTGACGACTGCAGCGGTGCTGCCCCGTCACACACTCGTCTTCATCTGCAAAGTGGAGATCAGCAAATGAAGACGTCTATAGGTGTGTGTGCTATGGGACTTTCCCAAGACCTTAAAAGAAAAACAGGCTCATCTACCTGAATACCTTTACTATAATAATAATAATAATGGGGCAACTGGTGTTTGGAGAGTTGCTTCTGCAATAGGAAGGTCATGGTTCCAATCCCAGGTCCGCCAATGTGAGCAAGGCACCGTCCGCACAAACTGCACCGCGAGCGGCGTCATCGGCCACCCACTGCTTCACTCAGGTGAATGGGCTTAATGCAGAGGACTCAAGTGATTTCCTCTGGGATCAATATAGTATATGAAATAAAAGAAGTAATAATTATATTAACAGTAATGACAATAAAAGTATAGTGGAGAACGAAGGCCAGGATCCCGAATCCCATTTTTCTGCAGGCCTGCTTTGTTCAGCCTTTCTGTTGGTTCTAGCTGTCGTCACCTCAGTGAAGTGCATAAGCCAGTGAATGTTTGTGCTGGTTTGGCTGCCATTCGTCACTTGGAGGTGTGGTGACTGCTGTCAGGTAGTGACTGGCATTTAAATTTAACAGCCAGTTTGCCATTTTTACTTTACATGTTACTTTTTTTCCCCCAGACCGCCCAGGGAGCCAGAATCCAAAAGTGACTTACTGAGATGCTGGTATGTCCCTGAAACCCTCTGAAATACATGTACAGCCGTTACACTGGACATGCCAGGAAATAATTAAATGAATCTGTCATTTCATTCCATTCCTAATAAAAGCTAATATAAACTGAACTGAAAAAAGCATTGAATCACATAATGCATTTTGTGAAAACAATGGAACCAAATAACTATAGTAATAATGCATTCACAGGATCTGCAGCCTGAAACCATAGTTTTTCATGATTAAAAAGTGAATATGAAGTATTTAACAGCATAATTGTACAGAGATTTTCAGAACAGGTTTGATCCAGGTGTACCCGGCCTGAGCAGGACTGAACCCCAAAGCTGACAGAACAATTAATGCTGTATTTCACAACCAATTTACATATTAACAGGAATGTGGTATTTAACATTAGCAAACAGGTTATTAGGCTCCTCCATTATTATTTAGAGTTGGGTTCAAATCTACCCTGTAAGTCACTGTAAAACCACTGCAAACAAAGAAAACATGCTACCTTTATGTCTGTTAAGAGCTCAAACTGTAATATGTGATGCATCTTGCTGAACTTTCTGATGTCTGCTGCTGAAAAGTCAGATTTGATCTTCCTGTCAGAACAAATATGTGTGGATGTATATGCAGTACCTGACCATGTTCCTGTAATGTAGGCAGTGCAGAAGGCATCTTTATGGTTTCAAACATTCTGCTGATTACTGCAATAATATGTCCACCCAAAGTACTGATGCTAATACTGAATTAAATTTGGTAGGACTAAACTGCTAATGAATTATGGGGCAGGATATAAGCATTATGTAAACTAGAATATGCTAACCAGTCCCACCGGTCCCCACAGTTTCCCAGTCATGTTAATGGAGCATGGATGGAGTATCCTTTACATTTTAAACTTGTATTTCAGATCAGATGAAATGAGAGTACCTCTGCATGTGATGGAGTTCCCTAACGTTCCCAGCACGTAGCCTGACCTGCACACGCACATGTAGCTCCCAAAGGTGTTCTTGCAGGCCTGCCGCTCTGAACAGATGGGGAAGGGACCCTCACATTCGTCTATGTCTACCAAACCACACGTTCACAAAAAAGAATATTGACCTGTTTATTTAGTTAGCCGTATTATACCTGAAAGTTTATATTTATTGATCCAGTTAGTAATGATTGATTAATTGAACTCTGCATGACACACCTACAGCCTGACATCATCACCTACATCCCATCATCATCACCTACATCCTGACATCATCACCTACATGCTGTCATCATCACCTAAATCCTGACATCATCACCTACATCCTGTCATCGTCACCTACATCCCGTATCACCTACATCCTGTAATCATCACCTACATCCTGTCATCATCACCTACATCCTGTCATCATCGTCTACATCCTGTCATCATCACCTACATCCCGTATCACCTACATCCTGACATCATCACCTACATCTTGACATCATCACCTACATGCTGTCATCATCACCTACATCCTGACATCATCAACTACATTTTAACATCATCACCTACATCCTGTCATCATCAACTACATCCTGACATCAACACCTACATTCTGACATCATCACCTACATCCTGACATCATCACCTACATCCTGACATCATCAACTACATTTTAACATCATCACCTACATCCTGACATCAACACCTACATTCTGACATCATCACCTACATCCTGACATCATCACCTACATCCTGTCATCATCACCTACATCCTGACATCATCACCTACATCCTGTCATCATCACCTACATCCTGTCATCATCACCTACATCCCGTATCACCTATATCCTGACATCATCACCTACATTCTGACATCATCACCTACATCCTGACATATTCACCTACATCCTGACATCATCACTTACATCCTTACATCATCACTTACAACCTGTCGTCATCACCTACATCTCCTCAAAATCGCCAAAATTTCATCATCATCACCTACAACCTGACATCATCACCTACATCCTGACATCATCACCTACATCCTGACATCATCACCTACAACCTGACATCATCTCTTACATCCTGCCATCATCACCTACATCCTGTCGTCATCAACTACATCCCGCCATCATCGCCTACAACTTGTCAGCATCACCTACAACCTGACATCATCACCTACAACTTGTCATCATCACCTACATCCTGACATCATCACCTACATCCTGACATCATCACCTACATCCTGACATCATCTCTTACATCCTGACATCATCACTTACATCCTTACATCATCACTTACAACCTGTCATCATCACCTACATCTCCTCAAAATCGCCAAAATTTCGTCATCATCACCTACATCCTGTGATCATCACTTATATCCCATCATTATTACCTACATCCTGACATCATCACTTACATTTCGTCATCATCACCTACATCCTGACATCATCATCTACAACTTGTCATCATCACCTACATCCTGACATCATCACCTACAACTTGTCATCATCTCTTACATCCTGACATCATCACTTACATCCTGACATCATCACTTACAACCTGACATCATCACCTACATCCTGACATCATCACCTACAGCCTTACATCATCACCTACATCTCGTCATCATCACCTACATCCTGACATCATCACCTACATCCTGACATCATCACCTACATTCTGACATCATCACCTACATCCTGACATCATCACCTACATCTTGACATCATCACCTACATTCTGACATCATCACCTACATCCTGACATCATCACCTACATCTTGACATCACCACCTACATCCCATCATCATCACCTACATCCTGTCTTCATCACCTACATCCTGTCATCATCACCTACATCCTGACATCATCACCTACAACTTGTCATCACCTACATCCTGACATCATCACCTACATCCTGACATCATCACCTACATCCTGACATCATCACCTACAACTTGTCATCACCTACATCCTGACATCATCTCTTACATCCTGACATCATCTCTTACATCCTGACATCATCTCTTACATTCTGACATCATCACGTACATCCTGACATCATCTCTTACATCCTTACATCATCACGTACAACCTGACATCATCACCTACATCTCATCATCACCTACATCTCCTCAAAATCGCCTAAATTTCATCATCATCACCTACATCCTGTCATCCTCACTTACATTCCATCATCATCACCTACAGCCTTACATCATCACCTACATCCTGTCATCATCACCTACATCCTGACATCATCACCTACAACTTGTCATCATCACCTATATCCTGACATCATCTCTTACATCCTGACATCATCTCTTACATCCTGACATCATCACTTACAACCTGACATCATCACCTACATCCTGTCATCATCACCTACATCTCCTCAAAATCGCCTAAATTTCGTCATCAACACCAACATCCTGTGATCATCACTTACATTCCATCATCATCACCTACATCCTGACATCTTCACCTACATCCTGACATCATCACCTACATCCTGACATCTTCACCTACATCCTGACATCATCACCTACATCCTGTCATACATCCATTCATAGACAGGTGTACACTGCCACAGTTTCCTTTGCTCTCCAAACCTCTTTCACTCATCCTCTCAAAAAATACATTATAAGATTTAAAAACATTTTTTCAAGTTGATCTTTGATTTATTTTTCAGTGTCAGACCAATTCTTAATTTTGACTTCTCTTCTGGTCCTTATTCTTCAGCAGTCTGCCTCAACTTCCCAATAAGTGTTGCCCGCTGCAGACGAACCAAACCACAGTTCAGATGATTCGATCCAGCTTTAGACCCTCTGTTTTGGTGGAACCCACAAATTTTGGTCCTTCAGTCCAGACGAGGTCTAAGACCCTGTTATTTTGGTATACTATACTAAAAAGTCTGGAGGTCTGTACCAAACTAGGTAGGTGTAAAAGCGGCTTGAAACACCATTAGGACAAAAGAACTTGTCTTTGATGTTGACTGGCATGTACTGCAAATAGATTCCACTTACAATTCTTTGCTATGTTTCCTGCTGGTACAGGCAAGTCTTTCTCCACTGAAAACATGCATTTCACACAAAAGTAGAAACTAATTCACACTGAGAGCTGCACCTGGATACACACTCCAACAAGAAGCCTAAACACAAACACAGCCTCTTGTTCAGAACAACCACTGTGTTGTGATCAAACGAACGCAGAATGGGAGTTAATGACCACTTTGACGCTCCTTTGAAATGTACACCACTGTTAAGAGCAAAAACCGCCCCCACCTCCATCTTCACACAAATAGATTACAGACCTGCGCCAAGCTAACTGCCAGCAATGAACTGTTTTGCACTAAAGCCTTTTTTCCACACTAATTTGTGGTGTATTATACTGAAGTGACGGGTCATCATTATGACTCTCATCTCACAGAAGCAAACAGCCATTTGAAGAATGCTATGTGTTTGCTGCAAGGCTGCCAAATCACACGTATGGAGCGTGAGACTCACACAGTCATCACACATGACATTTCTCAAACTAATTTTCTGTCTGATGTTTTTTAATTCCAAGGAAATCCATCCTCATTGCCCTTGAATATAACTGAATAAGAGTGCTGTGGAAGCTGTGGCTGATGTCTGTGGCTCACCTTTACATGTTCTGTTATCTAGTGCCATCTGGAGCCCAGGGGGGCACAGGCAGCTCGGTTCTCCATTCCTCCCAATCTGGCATCCCAGCTGGCAGCGCTGGTCACTGCAGTCAGGCACCTCTGGACAGACAAAAAATATGAAAAAAAGTAAAAAGTCAGTTAATAATAATGGTTTAACATCTCAGAACTATTAAAAGCTGCTAGAAATGCTGGTTATGATCTATCAGGGTCCATGCATGTTTTTCATTCATAGACTTACTAGTGCAGGACCTGCCGTCAGGGTCCAGTGTGTAGCCAGGGTCACAGAAACAGCGGAAGCTGCCCTGAGTGTTCATGCAGCTGTGGGAACAGGGCCTGTGGTGTAGCCCACACTCATTTATATCTGCCATTAGGAAAAGAGAAATAGTACAGTAGAGCAGTGCAGTAATTGTTGGCATTTGACCACTGTTGCAACTGTTGTAATCTCAAAATGAGATTACAACAGTTGCAACAGTGGCATCCTTATTCATTCCTTATTAAGTCCGTTATAAGATAGGTTTCATTAATATGTTCTATACAATTTGATGGGCCATCCTTTAGGGATATGTATATATTTTGGTGAATATAATTTTGTAAAGTAAATCAAGGGACAGTGTGTTGTACATTATTTGTCTTACTAGTATGTTGTCTTATCTAAGAAAGACACCTGGAAAGCCGTTTGATAAGCGTGCAATGCCGAAATTTCTCAACGTCTGGATTTTATCATATAAAAAAGTTTTTAAAAAAACATTTAGAATGTGAGCAGCAAAGATCCATGCTGGCAGTGCATCAAATCTTAAATCATATGGCATCATATGGCAAAACAACTCCTTAAATGGAAGTTCTCCTGGGTTGTGTTGATGCTCAAGGTGTCAGATGTCATGTTTAGCTTTGTTTGGTGTTCCTATGTCAAATAGAACCAAAGTGATTGTAACCTGAAAACTTGTTTTCAAAATTCCTACCGGGGTTTTTAAAAATGGTGTTACATGCAAATGCCTATAAAGACCAAAAATACTCAAATGTATTTTATTTCAGGTTTTGGAAAAAAACCCAAAAAACTCTTTCAGGATAGTTTCTGCTCACAGGTGGGTGGGGTAAACTCGCAGGGTGAGGAGGTCTGGAGAGTTGGTGCGCCAAATGAAAGAGCAGCAAACGACTAGCGTGGAGAACAAATAGCGGGTTTATGACTTAAAATCAGCTTTTAAATAAAAAGGGGGGTAGGGGTGTTTTCTGGCCTCCTTCAGGCAAAACGATTTGTGCTGATACACTTTTGTTACTTTGAATTTCCATGCGGTGCTTCAGCAGTCTGAGGCTCAGTTAATATTAAGTAAAAGACTGTAGACCAGGGATTTTCAGCTCTGGCCCCGAGTCCAGCACAGCTTGGTTATTTTCCTACTCAAATACATCAGCCAGGGTTAGTGGGTGTGTTTGAATAGGGGAATTACCAGACTGTGCAGGGCACCGGCCCTCTAGGGCCAATGCTGGAACACCCCTGCTGTAGGTCATGCCATCGATAGATGTGCTGGAATTTAAAAGGAGGTGACTTACCATCATTGCACTGTTTCCCTTTGTAGCCTGGGTGGCAGGAGCACCGGTCTGGAGCAACGCATCTACCATTCACACACAGCTTTTTGCATACAGCTGTGGAGACAAAAACCTTTCTCATGAGGACAACCAAAAAACAATGCGTCGTAACATTCCTTGTTGAATTTGTTTTAATAGAATGTGAGCAGCATGGTTTCATGCCAGATGCGCAACAAATAGTAAATCGTTGTCATGAGGCAAAACAACTCCTAATATGGAAGTTCCCCCTTTGGTGCTTGAGGTGTCAGACGTCATGCTGAACTTTCTTTATCTTCCTATGTTATGTAGAACCAAAGTTATTGTCATTTAAAAAACATTGATAAAACCAATACTGGGGTTTTAAAAATTATGTTACACGTAAATGACCATAAAGAACAAAAATGAACAAATTTATTTTATTAGAAACACACACAAAAAAACATGGGATCTTTGAACCTTGGAGAACTTTCAGGGTAGTTCTTACTGCACACGTCGTTTTAGACTGTTTTACATCACTTTATTTGATGAGTTCTAAGGTTAAAGTGTGGCATCCTTATTCAGTCCTTATTAAGTCAGTTTTAAACTAAGCTTCATTAATATGTTCTGTACAATTCGATAGGCCATTTTTAGGGATATGTATATATTTTGACGAATGCAATTTTGTAATGTAAATCATGGAACAGTATGTTGTACATTATTTGTCTTACTAGTGTACCATATCACTCACGTTGGCAATCCCCATTAACGTTCCTCCAACCGTAACAGCAGGACTGAAGCTGGCCGAAGGTGCAGAACCCCGGCTTCCCTCGCTGCACAGACATGTCCTTCTCTTTTCTAGAAGATTAGAGGTCTGTCATAATGAGTCATCAGACTAATGCTCATGCAAATCAGATTTACAGCACTGTTCAAGAGTCCTGAGCCAATCCTTGTTTTTTCTTTTTTTTGCCTCCAAAGCTCCAGACTTTCTTGTATTTTTAATAGGGATGCACCGAATATTTGGCCATCAAAATTTTTTTTACAGTGATGACAAGATCAACAACAGCAACCTGCACGTGGCAGATGTCTAAGAAAGACACCCGGAAAGCCGTTTTTAAAGTGCGCAATGCGGAAATTTCTAGAGATGGTGATTCCACAAAGACTTTCTCAATGTCGGGATTAATTTATCATATAAAATCAAACCATCCCGATCAAGCAAAGAGGAGGCAAGACCCTTCGAGCACACCCACTCCGTCTGTTTCTGAGAATTTTCCAGTGATTTTAGTTAATACATGGGCTACATCCAGTTTTTGTTTTAATACACAGTTTTGTTTTAGGCCTACAGAGAATGTTGTTTATCTTTCAACAGTTTTAAAGCACTTGTTCTGAATGCACTGTGTTCATGCACCTCGTTCAGAATATTAAAATGCACTTGAATTCACTTGTTTTATGAGAATTTTGTAATATTTCAGGCTATTCAAGAGTGGGGCCAAGTAAAATATTTTATGTCAAATTTTGTTTTATATTGTTTATTGTTTGATTGCTAAATAAATATTGTCATAGTTTTGTAACAGATTTATTATTTAAACTATGAATATTAATGTATGCAATTGCAATGCTTGACTTTAGTAAGGTAAGTACATACAGTCCCAGCCATAACAGCAATATTACAAAAAAATTGTATAATAATTTCTTTCCGTGTTTTGGTTTTGGTTTTTGGCCCAAAAATTTCTGTGCATCCCTAATTTTTAATATGGTCTTGAGGAACAGTTCTACAGGCTTCCTGAAGGACTTTTTAAGGACTTTTTTTTTAGTCCAGTTCAGACCAGTGAAGAAACAGGAGTAGATGATTCCAGATGATCAGGCGGTGATCAGTATACTGGTGGTGCTGAATGCTGATAGCTTGGAACTTTATCTAGACAATCTTTAGACACTTTGCAGTAAAACATTTGTTCTTGTTTCTTTAATTTAATTTACTCAGTATGCAGAAGATGAGACAGATATGAAATTGCATGTTTTCACCAACAAGGTGATTCAAAGCACAATATAAAGAAATGAGGAGTGGCTTAAAACTTTTGCATAGTACAACAACCCACCAAAGAGGGTAAATATCTCACACATCCTGCATGTTAAGCAGTCACTGCAGCTTTAAACAAGATAAATAGCACTGAAATTGTATATAAACCTCTAAATGCTGCTTAGGCATAGCAAATGCCATGATACGTGGTATTAAGTCTAGCCATCTAGATGGCCATCCCAAAACAGAGCCATGGTCCTTACAGGCATCATAATTTCATTTATCGCTGTTTTCTGTCACTCCATATATTTTTATTGAAACACTAAATAAGTCTGTGGACCAAATCCCATCACAGATTTTTTGTCAAAATGTTGATATTGCTTTGGTAAATTACCCACCCAGTATAAGTAGCTTTAGTAATGACATGTCATTCGGAATTGACTTTTAGAAATATGTAGTTAAAGCAGTTTGAAAGAATCTAATGGGCTACATGGGTTCACTTAGATACACCTAATTTGTTCCCTACAGCAACAACAAGATGTACCTTGAGCTAACTGGTGTAAATAGGGCAGTTCAAAGATCTCTGTTGCAGAACCAAGAAAAAGCTTGCTAGTTGAGGACCAAGGCTTTAAAGCAGTGATCTTAGTGGTCTTATCAATCCCTTCACCACTAACTGGAAAATTCACTAAAATTATCAGCATTTCAAGCACAATTACCAACATTGCAATATGGAGCCAATTACAGTCACTGTGACTTTGTGAAATATTGCTAAATGCATAATCACAAAAAAGCAAATATGGCTTGAACATACCTGCTGTTAGTAGACATCATGCAGAAAACATGTAAAAACAATGAAGTTATCAGGAGCTGCTGGCAAACATGAGTCTTCTTATAGTATACAAACAGCACCATGTTGCTTGGTGTCAGTCAATTTGCCATGAAGCCGGTTTATCTAGAATATTTAAAAAGCAAGCAGGTTTGTTTTTTGGGCTCCATGCCCTTTTGGTGACTCTCTCCAGTCTGAGTGTGATTTTAGTCAAGGGTGGGGAAAGGATGGTGTCATAGGTGGATGGAAAGGCAAGGTGCTATTAGGGTTTCTTGGTACAACACCTATGTGAGAAAGAGAGGAAGGGGTGGAGAGAGATAGAGAGAGAGAGAGAGAGAGAGAGAGAGAGAGAGAGAGAGAGAGAGAGAGAGAGAGAGAGAGAGAG
>JBBJLR010084124.1:0-10566 GCA_037577145.1 Brachypetersius gabonensis | reverse complement strand
TTTTGTGTGACACACATGCAAAAGAATAAGAAATCAGGAAGGGGGCAAATACTTTTTCACACCACTGTATATATAAACATATAGTAACTAATTTTAGTTCTAAATTATTAAAAATATATAAGTAACTAAAAACATAAACAGAATTATATCCTAATATAAATTCTGCTGCGCACATCTCTCTCTCTCTCTCTCTTTCTCTCTCTCACCGGGCGAGCGTTCTGCCACGCACGTCTCTGTCTCTCTCTCTTTCTCTCTCTCACCGGGCGAGCGTTCTGCCACGCACATCTCTGTCTCTCTCTCTCTCTCTTTCTCTCTCTCTCTCTCTCTCTCTCTCGGCGTGGCATCATTTTAGGTCTAAATGACTAAAAATATTGTAGTGACCCACCAGATAAATGGACACAAGATTGACTGAACTCAAGCACTTTCTTTATTAAATGATCCCTATGACAATAGAGTTGCACGCGCACACACACACACGCACACACACACACAAACACATGACCCTCTGTTGCGCGCCGTCTCTCTCTCTCTCTCTCTCTCTCTCTCTCTCACACATCTGCAGTGCGCTGTCTCTCTTTCGTTATCTTTATATTTTCGTTAAGCGCAATGTATTTAACAGAGTATAAAATGAAACTTAACTGTTCTTAGAGCATATTTAAGGTTTACACTATAAAAATAGACCTTTTTAGGCATTTTTTTTCCAAACTAGAACAACGCGGTTTTTCACATTACTCGGGTGCTCTAGGAACGCATCCCCCGCGAATAATGGGGGATTACTATATATACATATAGTACACATATACACATAATATTTTATACACATAACGTGTTAAGATCAGGAGTATCTGTAACTGATAGACTGATGGTAGTCTGTGGGCAACATGGATACATAGCCAGTCTGTGGAAGTCAGAAGCCTGGCTGGGTTGCAGGGGATTAAGTACTTATTTCACACAAAGACATGCAAATCAATGTATAACTTTTATGAAACATGTTGTTTCTTGAATTTTGGTTGATATTCTGTCTCTCTTCATAAAAATGAAACTACCTCATGAATTAGAGACCGTTCATTTTTTGTAAGTCAGCAAACTTACAAATTCAGCAGGGGATCAAATAAGTATTTCCCCCACTTGTAATATATTAAATTATTAAAAGCCATTGCCTCTTATTTCCTTCAAAATAATGTACTTTTTTGGACAACTGATTTGTATAATTGATTTTTTAAAACACTCAAGGGAAGGCTCAGATGGAGAGCAAGGCCCAGTCTACTGTGAAGTGAAATGTAAATTGGATGTAATAATATTTTAGGGCAGCTGGTGGCCTACTGGTTAGGGAATTGCCTCGTGATCAGATGGCCGTGGGTTTGAATCCCAGGACAGTTTACCAGACTTTTTAGCAACTGTTACACTAAATACACTAATTCTGCTTTTGGCCACAATTGGGTTGCTAATCTTGCTAAAATCTTTCCTAACACTAGTACTAATAAAATTCTAATTATGAATTATGCCTTGCTCTTTGTTATTATTATGGAGAAGCAAAACATGTGACTGGTTAGAGGGCAAAATTACTACTACACTTACTGATATAGGGATAATTAACAAAAAGTATATTTGTATCACATCATCAGCTGTCCAGTTTACAATGAGGGCAAATGCAGTGAATATATGCACATTGTGTCTGAATGCATTTCAGACAGAGCCTTTAAGCTTGCTTTGTGCTATATAACTGCTAAGAGGTCATTATAGGATACAATTAGATTTCCACAAAATGCCTACTATCCACCGCAGTTAGAAAATAACTAGACTTCAGCAGTCTGGTGAAGTCCTCTGTAAATTTAGTGGTGTTGTTGCTGGTTGTGGTTCGGAGTGGTTGGTTGGGAGTCATGAGGAATTAGCAGATCTTGTATAATGTATGTGTACAGCTGCTCAGAGGGAGCTGCCAGACTGGTATAGGGGGAGCAATGGAGAGGGGAAAATGCTTAGTGTTGCCGTTGTGTCAGAATGATGACTTTAGTGCTAGGACGCCTGCGATGGATGAAGACTGTGGCTTTGGCTGCAGTCAACAAAAACTCTTTAATCCTAAAGATGCCAAATGCGCAATGTTTCCCATCCCTCCTCCCTTAAAAATTCTGGCCTTTAGATCTGCGCTCTGTGTGTTATCCGAACACAAATTGAATTAGCTCTTCACAGTGTAGCATCAGCAGACATTACGACCCCAAATCCCTCCAGAGAGAAATCCAATACAATCGCAGATTGTGTAAAGGACACGGCTGCTGTTGTGGCCAGAGAGCTAACAGACTGAAAACTGTCAGGATTTCTGATTAGGTTTCCAATGATCGCTTCAGGTATTGAATAAATCAGGTTCATTTCTCCTTGAAGGGCTACAACCTTACTAAGGAGAGGCATTGAGGCATTTCTACAGAACTATCTCTAATAGAGTTGGCACATCAATTTATCCCTACTTAATACTGATAGCACCAATTTAGCGACAAATTAAGTTTCGATAGTAGTTATTTTTGAATGGAAGCACTTAATTTGAGATCAAGATGCAATAAAGACAAGTAACACTTCTCCATGCAAAATTACACTATTTTCCATTCTAGTATAATATTAGCAGTTGATGGCCCGGTGCTTTGGGATTGTCCCCTGTGATCAAAAGGGTTTGAATCCCAGGACTGCCAGTGGCACCACTGGGGTACCTTTGAGCGAAGTATTGACCCCACACACTGCTCCCTGGGTGCTGTATTCCTGGTTGCCCACTGCTTCACTTTGTAGCAGCCTGTTGCTCTGTTCGCTAGGCAACAAGTTGATAACATAAGCTACTTTACTTGGTGTTGTGTGCCATCTCTATTTCTATATACAAACTACTGAGGTGGGCTCACCTGATTGTGTATCACAGTTGCTGGTGTGATTGTTACACTGGCAGGGCTGGCATCCTGTGCTGCTGAAATGGAAGTAGCCAGGACGGCAGTCGTCACACTTGTCTCCATACACTCCCATTTTACACGTACACACCCCAGAGCTGAGACATGAGACAGAAAACAGAAAGATTACCATACATCATAGCTTACATAGCAGAGTTTGTTGCAAACATTGACAAAAAGTTTGATTTTAATGACATTGCATTCAAATACATAGACTATAACAGAGAGTTGCCCCCCTTTGCAGCTATAACAGCTTCCACTCGTCTTGGAAAGCTCTGGCTTGCAATCTCAGTTCCAGTTTATCCCAAAGGTGTTGGATGAGGTTGAGGTCAGCGCTCTGTGCAGCCAGTCAAGTTTACAAAGCAAGGTACAAAGTCATGGTGTAATGGAAAAGGGCCTCCCCCCAAGTTGGAAGCATTTGTCCAAAATGTCTTGGTATGCTGAAGCTTTAAGATTGTCCTTCACTGGGAATAAGGGGCCTAGCTCAAACCCTGAAAGCAAGTGTGTCCCAAAACTTTTGTCCTTATAGTGTACATAAAATGTTTCTGACAGCCTATGACAAGCTAAAGTGATAAAAAGTTTTGTTGAAACACAAGCTCTGAGTAACTACAGTAAAGTTTATAAGCATATATATATATATATCTGTCATATCTGTAAAATGATAAACATGTCTCAAATTAATGTTTTCATGAACGGTGCCAAGTTTGGACTAACTTTCACATAGTGTGGAATCATAAATGGTGACTAAGTGTATACAGGTTAATTTGTGCACTGCAATAAAAAACTGCAACAGCCTCTCATGCAGATTCTTTTTTTGAGATAAAAGTAGGGCTGAAACGATTATTCGAGCAACTCAAATTATTCGATTACAAAAAATGCAAAGAAGGCTTCGTTTAATTCGTCACCAAGTCCACCTGCCAGGGGTGCGTGTGACACGGGGAACATGCTATTTTTGCCGCAGGGAGTAGGGTTTTTTGGCACCGAAGAAGAGCACACAGCTCAGAGCAGGAGACATGAAGTAAAGCCCTGCGCTGAACTATTTTTTAATCCCGCTCCCGCGGAATTTCTGATGATTCCCACCCACTCCCGCCTGCGGTCATATATGAAAATATATTTTTCAAGTTAAAAAACGATCAATGTTCTGTTATTGTAAGTTAATGGTGCACACTGGCTGTGAAAAACGAAGAGAGCCGCAAAAAGCAGCTCGAGACCAGCTCGACTTCCTCATTCATGTAGTGGATGGAAAACGTGCCGAATATTGCCAACAAGAAAAAATAGGGCAGCAATATTGTTTTTTAGTCTGTAGCAGAAAAGTCTTAAAGTGCATCAATTTGCCTGAAAATTAAAATTTTATTTTAATCCGTATTTAAACTATAAACAAGTTTGGACCATTTAATGCAAAAAAAAATATAATCAATAAATAATAATTACTTCAAATTGATAAGCAACATTTAAACTCAGGAGCATAATAATAATAATAATAATAATAATAATAATAATAATAATAATAAAAAAAAAATATTTAAATATAATTTTATATTTTACAAACAAAGTGCATACAGACAGAGAAAATGACTAAATAACTAAATAACAGAACGTTTTTGTTTTCTTTACTGTTAATAAGGAAACAATGTACATCATAAATGTTTCCCAGAAAGGTTGATTAAATGCTTAGTTCTGGAGCCAATAAGCCAAAGGTTTTAAATTTTGATCTAATAAAAGTGTTGAGTTTGAATAAAAACCTTTTTTGTGAGGAATAACAGACAATTGCTTGCTCATTTTAGAGGCCTTTCATGTTGCATAAACCACTATTGATATAGTTGTTTAAAATACTCAGAATACTCGATTCCAAAAATATTCGATAGTTGCAGCCCTAGATAAAAGTCCTACCAGTCAAAACACATTTTAATTGGTTCTGCCACTGTGTTTGACTGCGTGTCTGCATGTGTCTATAAGTCAGTGATCCATGTGGTCAGGGAGTACGGAAGACTTTTTAAATATCTAAAATATGGAGCCCAAACTCAATCAAAAAGCATTGCCCACAAATGCTATGAAAAGTGGTGGGTCATCGACCCAGCGCTATTGAAAGTGGCGTCAAATTTCCGCTCATGCACAAATTCTTAGTAAACCCCTTATTATGAATAATATTCACAGTTCATCTCCTAGCTTCTTATAGGCTGTGGCTGTTAAACAATAAACTGCTCAATGGTTTTACTTTCCTGCTGCAGTAACGTAGATTTCAGTCTTTTGTGTGAATATTTTACAGTTGTAGAACCAGGACTGTTTTATACAAAATAGTAATAAGATTTTTTCACGTGATACTGTGTGTTGTATTGTCAAGTACTCCAAATTACTGAGAACTGTACGCAAATCTGAGGATGTCTTTAACCCTTTGAACTCAAGAGTGTATGGGTAACATCAGATCTCATCATATAAAAACACTGTAAACAGTCTAAAACCAGTGTTTGCTCTATTTCACTCAGCGCGCTGCCACTCTCCAGACCCCCACTTCCTCCGCAGGTTTTATCCCACTTGTGGGCGGAGACTATTCTGAAAGTCCTCCCGGGCTCAAAGATCTTGTGATTTAAGGGTTAAGAGTTCTAAGGTTTCAGTGAGACACAGGCTTCAAATAGGTACACACGCTCTAAACACACTTTCACACACATGCCGGTAAAGCCTCTCAAGGGCCCTATGATCCAACTCTCCGGAATCAAGGGGTTAAGAAAAAATTCCCTCTGGCAGCCTTTATCCTTTGAGCTGTCTGGCTGACCTCTGTCTCCCATTTTTCTCAAAATCCCACACAGACCGTTACTCTCTCTACCTCCATCAGTTTGCAGTTTGCTGTTTATTGCACTGTTCTGAGATCAGTTCTGCATTGTTTCTCTAAACGATATATCCTGGAATAGTTGGTTGTTGGGCAGCACACGAAGGATAGCAGCTTACTGGATAGCCCTCATGCTTTAACAAGATCAAAAGGCCGCGACTTGAAAAAGCCCCCTTTTTCCCTCGGTTGGTTTTCCCCATCTCCCAACAAGAAAGGGAGCTTTCATCTTGCTTTAAGGGTGGGAAAAGCAGAGGAAACTCAGGTCCAACCTGAACATCAGTCACGGATAATACCCAACACTCAAACTACCAGGAGGAAACTTTGCTTCAGCCTTATAGTCTCGTCACGAAATGTCTTTGAATCATTTAGCTGATTAAAAATGTATACTGTTTAGGGGTTTCTTTTTCTTTGCGCTTTGTCATGGAACAATAAAAGAACATTTTGAATATTTCTCTTTATTTTAATTCCCTTCAGGAAGAAATGTCTTTTTATACCATTTTGAGAATCATTATTATGGTAAAGAATGTCAGACAATTTTAATAACTAATTTGGATTCCACTACTTTTTAAAAAATATTTTCCTAGGTCATCCTTCAGACACCAAAGTCCCCACCGTACAAGATTTACACAGAACAGATCACAATATGCATTCAGATAATGCTCTCAAATCATAGTATTAATCAATGGACTCTTTTAGAATCTCACAGAATTCAAGACAGGAGATCAAAACAAGCATAATGCAAGGTGGAAATGCGTTCTGCAGCTAAAACGTTTTCCTGGTTGTGGGAGTGTGTCTGTGTAAAACGTGCAGGTCACTATAGTTTTATATACTATTGGTCACACTTGATTCAAAATTCCCAACAAAAAAAGAATACATATGAATCATTTAACATTTCCAACATTTACCTTGGAAATGTTAAACTACACAAAAACTCATTATTTACATTATTTCACAACTGCAACAATTAAAACAGTAATGTTATGAGCAGAATGTGTGAGCTCTGTTTCATCTCATCAGAAACGGAATCAGGAGTGAAGCTGCT
Organism: Brachypetersius gabonensis; assembly: GCA_037577145.1. NCBI lineage: Eukaryota > Metazoa > Chordata > Actinopteri > Characiformes > Alestidae > Brachypetersius > Brachypetersius gabonensis. The sequence goes on along the minus strand of JBBJLR010084124.1, from coordinate 3,779 downwards.
GGAATACAGCACATAGAAAAGCTGCTATACACACACTACTGCTCTCACAACTCATATGGGGGCATTTCTTATTTTTACACAGCTCACAATGCAAAACTATACAAAACTATACAAAACGCCAGGTCCATCTGTCAGATAATTTAATCAGATGCAGATAATAATTTTAATGTTTAAAATGTTGCTGTATAAAGCTAGTGTGCGTCTTATTCTGAAAGATACGCTCCACACCCAGGCGAAACTGTTTCATTGCACAATAAATGAGTATTGGGCCACAATATGAGCTTTGAAGGATGGTGGCAGCACAGGGAGATATACTCAAGAAAGCAAGTCACATCACATTGGATGAGTAGATGTACACATAGCTTTTAAAGCAGCTTGAAGATTCAGAAATGAAATTAAACTAAAGGCATCAACATTTAATTCACTAACTATGAGGCCAATGTCAGCCCAGCAGAAGTAACAGTAATACTGAGTTTCTTATGGAAGAAAGGAACAGCTCATTGATGTTGAGAACAGAAAGGCGAAATTAATCCTGTAGTAATGCATGGTAAGGCGCTAGTCTAAAGCTGTCCCAGTGGTCCCAGACAGGATAAAAATAGTGCAAGGGATGATGTTAAGTGCAAGCGAAGATGCCTGTTTGGGTTCATCTACCAAAAGTAATTCATTTTTAAGTGATTGTCTTAATCCCCCACAAATAAACAAGCTGTTTAATTACTGTTTAAGAATAATACACATGAATGACCTGTTCTGATTGGCTGTCCTGTATGTCTTCTTTGGGTAGAGCTTAACTCCTAAAGGCTGAATAGACAGATACACTATATAGATTTAAAAAAACAGACTTTAATAAGATGTGGTTTCCAGTTTGCAGTTACCACAGCTTCCACTCTTCTTGGAAGGCTTTCCACAAGATTTTGTAGTTTCTGTGGGAATTTGTGTCCATTCATTCTGTAGAATATTTATGAAGTCAGACACTGATGTTGGACGAGAAGACAATCTCCGTTCCAGCTCTTCCAGCCATGTCTTTATGAAGCTTGCTTTGTGCACTGGTGCACAGTCATGCTGGAATAGAAAAGGTTTTTCCCCAAACTTGGAAGCATGGTGTTGTCCAAAATGACTTGGTCTGCTGAAGCATTAAGATTAAGCCCTTCACTGGAAGCAAGGGGCCTAACCCGAACCCTGACAAACAGGTATGTCCCAATACTTCTGTCCATATAGAGTATATATTCAAATATGTGAGTTATCGTGACGTAACAAAAACAGTGAATTCAAAATGGAATGTCTTTGCAGCTTTGATTCCACCACTTTAATACTTATTCAGCTTACCTATTCAGTTTTCTGAAATTAGAAACATGATTGTTCTATTAGTCACCGGAAACTTGGATTAAACAATCATAGAAATAACAAATATTACAGCCCTAATCTTGTCAAGCGGAGGCAAATCAGCCTAGGAATCTGCCTGATTTTCCTGTAAATTGGGCCAGGTATTAGTTTCTCATAGGAGAACGGGAAAGACAATGTATAAACTCGCTTAAAAGAGAATTAAGACAGAAACAGCTGGCAATATGAGCAAACTTCTGATTAAACCAAGACACTTCAGCTTCAGAAGCACGGCTGCGGAACAGAGTGGCACACTTTTCGCAAGACTAAAAGGCCCATTACAGCATGTGAAATATCAGCAATTACTCCTTCGACTCCCACACACACGCCCACACATATACTTACACTGAAATAACTCTAAATGAGCTCACTTTAATGTGCCCCCCGTAGGTACAATCATAAGCATCCGTAGCTCCTGCTCTGTAATTGGCCTACCTACTGCTCTGCAGGTGGGGCTCAATGCTTTTCCTGTGATAATAACCACAAGAGAGGCCTTCATCCTAATGGCACATCAGTGTAGGAGCGGAGCTTCATTAAACACAAGCAGGGGAAAAATCTACAAGCAAACCTGACAAGCATTAAGGGGACAAAACACAATCTTTTTCAGAAGATAGTAAAATTGTAAGCTAAAAAAAAATCTAATTATAAGCACCGTCAGTCAGGTAACAGAGAAGTCGTTATTTTAACTACTTGTCTCATACCTCTGAAGGAGTGTTGTGTTATCCAGAGGCATCTGAATCTTTTTTAATGTGGGGAGGGGGCGCACTGGTGGGCTTCTCTCATTCAAATCACTGGGTGGGTGATATATCACAAGTTTATTAGCAACAGATCCCTTAAATCCCGCAAGCTGGCGTCTCCACGGAACTGACTAGTTTGTTCAGCACATCCCACAGATGTTCAACTGAACTGGCATTTGGGGATCTGGAGAAGGCCAAGTAAATTCTTTGTCATGTTTCTTAAACCATTCTTAAACATCGTTTGCAGTCTGGCCACTGCCTTTAGAGAATACCACTGCGTGAATGTAACATCCAAAAGAATGCCAGCATCCAAGATTTCCCAGCAGTACATCACACTGCCTCTCATAGTGCATCTTGGTGCCATCTCCTCCCCAGGTAAGGGATGTAAACGCACCTGACCGCCCACATTTATTTTCATATATCCTCAATGATTGTGCATTACGTTTTATATATTTGCAGAATAACAAGGCCACCAATTTAATAATAATAATGATTAACAACAGCTACAAAACTGGTACAACCTTTTTTTCTGTTTTTCATTACGGTCCAAGAGCGACACTGCGAGCGTCATCACTGAGGAAGGTACTGTCACCACACACTGCTCCCCGGCGCCCCTCATGTAGGCAGCCCACTGCTTCACTTTATGAATAGGTTTTACAAAATATATATTTATTGATAATTGTGTGCATTTAATTTACTGATAAATTTGTGCAATCATTTTTATATATATATTACAGTTTTATTATTTTTATAGCCCCGATAATAACTGTGCCAATGTCCATTTTAAATGATTGCTTTTACCCACATGCCTCATATTCTTCTATAAGTAGATAGAAATGGAAAAAGCAAAAGGGTTTGTATAAGTTTTGATAAAAATTTAAATAGCGCAAGAACGCTGACTTTCTCCATGGTGCTTTTCTGCTCTCTGAGGCCTTGCAGGCGGTCCGTCTGAGCCGACAGCTGACGCCGTGATCCACTACAGCACCGCTTAGGGGCTTTGATGCCTCACTGTGCTTGGAGTCAGACACAGAGAAAATATGCTGGGAGGGAGGGAGGGGGAGAGGGGGAGAAAGAGAGGGAGAGAGAGAGAGAGGGAGGGAGGGAGGGAGGGAGGGAGGGAGGGAGAGAGAGAGAGAGAGTGAGTGTGAGAGTGTATCTGTCTATGTCCATGTCCGTTTGGGTCTGGATGTGTGTGCATTTGTTGGGGAGAGGTGTGAGACTGATCCCCTGGAGCGACATGTTTGTCTGTGAGCAGAAGGGATGAGAAGTTTGTTCCAGCTTTCCAGAAACTCACCTCACAATGTTTAGTAGCTTGTTTCATGGAGCTATCCTTAATGGAAAACTCAAACATTTTTTAAAGTATTCTCCATCTGATGCCTCTGTGTCATTTAGTCACTGAACTAATACTAATAAACTTTTGTAGTAATGTAACACAAAATGTAGTTTTGGGATACACACACAAGTGGATAAAAATTTTTTTTCAAATGTTCTCAAGTGTCATAAAACATAAGGAGACACAGAAGAGGGGAAACAGAAAGCAAGAGGGATGGAAATAAATAAACGAAGGTTATATATATAGAGAGAGCGAGAAACAGAAGACAAATATGCACCAGAAAAGCAAATATGCAATAAGCTATGAGACATTGCCATGCTATCCGTTGATAA